>DWEI01000660.1:0-20293 GCA_018245875.1 Mysoria ambigua
TTAGTTTCTAATTGATTATGTACTCGGCGATAATAAAAATTGGGGAATATTATTTTCATTTCATTTCGTAATAAAATAATATTGTGGAAACATAGATAATATGATAAGGTTATTCTTAATCGACATGCCAGGTCCCTTGCGAGGTCCATTTACATTCACTAGGAATACATTATACACTGTACCTCATGTCATAATTCTTCATCAACTGAATCCGCAGCTAAATGCTTGTATATACAAAAAAAAAACAGCTATTTGTGTAAGTAATAAAAGTATAGACGAATCTTAATCAAAAATATATGTTAGTAAGCATTAAACTAACAATCTTTCATCCAAAACAACCATCCAATGTGTCGAGAGTTATAAATATAACTTGAGATGAAAACACACTAATAAAACTTCCCTTTTTTGTCTTCCGCAAAACATTCTGCTCGGATATGTACCCTAGCGTCTGTGTCTGCGACTAGACGTTTTATCTCAATAGATAAGCGTCACGCAGGATGCAGTCGTACTTATTTCTCTGTACCCTTTCGTCTGTCGTCCCTCACGTCGTTTCACGTGACTGTTAAGTTTTTCATAATAAGCCAGACGCACGTTGAGCGCGGGGTAAACGAAAATATGGACTAAGTGGAACGCATAAATGTGTAGCTATATAAGATTGAGTGGAATGTCTTGGTATGTTTAAACACGAATCAAAAGGAGAAGTAACAGTAAGTGATCTCGGAAGGGAGGAAGTCATGTCGTTTGCCTCCCACGGTCCGTTTACTCTGTGAAGAGTACGATGGACGTTATTTACTTAAGAGGCTTAAAGTATTTGCGCATGTAATACATAATACTTTGATGTGTTTAGACTAACCATCAATAAAAAGAATTGCGAATACTTTCGCATAATATCAATTGTCTGTGTAATGTCGTGTTGTCGATTTGAATACGTGCATACCTTCACGCCGGGTCCCTTATAAGTTAGGTAGAGATAATCGAGTGCAAAATATCCATATCCTTACAGACCTGCCGTTTTAAATCTTCGTTTTGAAATATTCAAGTATATTTGCAGCTATTCAAAAATCACAAATAAAGTTGCGCCTCAATCTGTGAACGTAACATAACGTCTATAATCGCCGAAGGGTTAGGCAGCGAACTGTAGTAAACACCCCAATCCGCACGCCCAGTGTAGATGTTATCGCCATGACTCCTCAGGTGAGGCTTGTGCCCAGTAGTGGACTGCAATAGGCTGACGATGACGAACATCAAATGCATATCACAAGTCTTGTCAATGTTTAAAATGTCAAGGTAGGGTAAAATCGATTACGAAACCCAACCCAAACAGACGAGATCCGAAGCGAGCTAATGAACATTGTAAAGCGATTTAATATCGGTACAATCCGCTGCAGCGCAGTTCGCAAAATTGTTATAAATGTAACGTAACGATCGCTGCGGGTTCAATCCGAGGGCTGCTTAGAGTTCCATATCGTGACGCCTCGCTTACCAATTTTGCGTGGACGAAGCCCCGGGCGGAAGTGCAATTAGCTGAGCCTTCACAAGAAGAAGTTAACGAATCTCTAAATTGCACTTTCTTCTGTCACAGGGTCCTATTTAGATATTTACTTTGTGTCTTTACGACTACAGTGTGAACTTTTATGATACTACGTTGTATATAAAGCGACAGTTTTGAGTAATCTCGCTATACAGTCTATACGTAACTTCACGCCTGTAATTCCTGAAGAGGTCGGCAGACAAATGCAGAACGCTTCCACGTTTCACCGGTTACGTTTACGTCCCACTATTGCCATGCATGACTCCGAACCACTACTAGAAAATCTAAATCAGAAAATTTTGTAGTGTTCGACCCGGGAATCGAACCTCCCGATCGGCAGTCGTACTTGCAACCAACACGGTCAACGAGGCAGTCTTTCAACAATCTATAGCTAAAGTAAATATGTAATGGCATATAACTTTTATACTTATATTTATGTATAATATTGTATAAATAGCTCTCTGTCTACCCCATGAGGGACCTGGCGTGAAGTTGGTATTTAAATGTAAAACGGTCCAAAGTTTTACCGTTGTTTTCCAACTGACAGCCGACAAGTGCATTGTTCCTGATATATGTAGTTTTTAGGTTTATTTATATGAATACCAATTTATTTATTGCCAGCCATTATCCATATTTCGCATGTTTGATATGACTATGAATGTATACTCCCAAATGTATATTCGCGATACTATTTATGAGTGTGATATACACATATATGTAGTGACAAAATAACAACATGTGATGATATACACCATTTCTATTTACAGACAGAAAAATAAACACATATTTATTTCAAAACCTTGTAAAAAGGCAACCATTGATCATGCCGTCATTTGAATATAAAACGTGTACTGTCAAATGTAATGTACCAGTTTCGCGAGTCAGACGGAGAGAGGGCAGAGTCGGCCGGACGACCGTTCGGAACGCAATCCAATGTCGCCGATCGCGCGCGGGCAATTTCCGACGTCCGATGGCAACGTCGTCATCATTTGCCGTGCCGTTCAGTGTTTGCTAATGTCGATATTACGCACTCAAACAACGTGATATGTGATCAATTGGCCGTTCGTAGTTGAAATATTGGCCAATATCGGTCCATCAATTTAATTGATCCCAAACCAATTGTTTGGTAACAGTTTGCAGATTTGTCTGCTTTGTGGTAAATTATATTCGCGTACTTAATGATGATTAATTTCGATCATCAGTTTAGTATTTATATTAAATTTTCTATTTAGAAAATTTTCTACTAGAAAATCTAAATAAAAATTTTGGTAGTGGTTCGCAGTCTGGATATGTGCGCGATGCATGGCAATAGGCTCACCATCTATTACATAGTTGGACGTAAACGTAAAAGGTGAAACGTGGTAGTGTCCTGCATTTCTCTGCCTACCCGTTCTGAGATTACAGCCGCGAAGCTACACTATTATTTTTATTTCAAACAACATATTTTAGGCGTCATTCCAATTCATACTCAAATCATCCACTTACAAATACAGAAATTGTACACAATCAACAACCTTTTCAATCGTACAGAGTAATGAGTCAATGTGGCGTTACAAATACGTTTCAATACGAAATTTGCTCGTCTCGCATCTCCTCAACAGTCTAGTGGCGTCTAGTGTTCGCGTAGACAGAGAGGCGAATTAAAAATGACGCGACGCCGTCGTCTCCGGCGCCCTCTGTGTCACATGTCGCGCCGTGCGCTGCGACACACACACCGCGAGCGTCTCGTCCGATTGACGGTCCCTCGCGAAACCTACGTGCGTATGTGTAGTGTCACTGTGGCTATGACTCTACGAATAGGTTCTCATACGAATATGTCCACGTTAACTTACGAGTAGTTTGTATCTGTTTACCTTAGTTTTTATTATGGACTGCCTCGTTGGGCGTGTTGGTTGCAAGTGCGACGGCCGATTGGAAGGTCCTGGGTTCAATTACCTGGTGAGGCACTATAGACATTTTCTAGGTTAAATTTTCTAGTAGTGAGTGGCTCGCAGTCGGGATATGTGGTGTAGGACAAATAACCTATTCTATACTGGTACGTAAACGTAACTGATGAAACGTTGTAGTGAACTACACTCCTCTGTCTACCCCTTCGGGGATAACAGGTATAATGAAACATAACTTAGTTTCTATGTAACTTTGTAAAATTCATACTAAATTTATAATCAATTTCACGCATATAAAACAATGTTATTGATGTCAATATTGAACGTTAATATATAAATCATGTCGTAATGTTTAGTGTTTGATACATAATCTGTGTCAATGCATTCAATATTCTATCGTACACATAATACATGTACAATTGGAAATGGAGTAGATAGGCAAATAGTGTTTGGGGCGGTGAAGAAAAGGACAACAAAAATGTATTGCCTCGACGCGCGGGTCCGGTCGGTTTGCTTAGGACGGACGTTGTCGCGCTGGGTCCCTGTTGCGCCTAATTCTCTCGCTGAAGACTTCAACAAAATCAATATTGGTGCCGTTCAGACATTTGCATACCATTGTGCGCCGTGACTGGATTGTGTTTGTTCATTACCAATTTATTTATCGACACACCCTGGACTCTAATCTAACTGAGACAAGGTAAACGTCTTGAAGTAACTCACTCAACTACTCGTAAGTCCTCCATAATGTTTATTGATTCATTCTTTATTTATGTACATAATGTATTATGATGGTGATGTGCCCTCGAAATTGCCCGACCCGGGATTTGAATTTGAAGCTAGGACTTCTCGTTCGGCAGCCGCACATGCAAACAAAACGACCGAGCAGGCAGTTCAACGAAACGAAAGACTAATATGTATATCAGCGCTATTCAACATATTCCATACGAAAAGAACAACGAATGCGCGTCGCGAGCGTCGCCGCGATGTTTTGGGTGTGTTCTGTTGAGTTGCGAGCTCGCTTCCTTAATCAGGATAAGTGCATTAGAACCTTGCGTTGCTGGAATGTCTTATACGTTCTGTTCATATGTTTTACATGTTTTATTTAAATTATTGCGGTGTTATCGTAATAGTTTAAAGTTACGGCACCGTTTTAAGTAAAAAAACGTATATAAGTAAAAAGCATATGTAATAAAATATAATAATGTCTTGGGACATCTGTACACGCGGCCAGCTGATCCCAAAGTAAGCGTCAAGAGAGCTTGTGGTATGGTAACCAGACGATTGATAAACTACATATATAGATATAAATATATACTTTTTTTAATTTGTATTTTTTTACACCCAGACACAGAACAAATACTTGTGCTCATCACACCAATATTAATTCGGGGTGGGAATCGAACCCACGACCCCCAGCGCAACAGTCAGGTTCGCTAGCCTCCAAACCAACGCCGGGCCAGTCAAAAACTGATTTCAAATCGTGTTTAAAATAGAAGTTACTATATTTTACTAACTTCTATTTTAAACACAATCATTTTCACTGATCTTCGAGCCGATCTCTTTCATAAGACGAATTCATTATATCAGTCTAGTATGAATTGTTTTTAATGTCCAATCCGAATTCCACCGCAGAATGTTCCGGAATTTTGTATTAATATCATCTTTCCTCCGCCGGCACCACAACGCCGGTAAGCCGCGACGCGGGCGCCAGCTGTCGTTGTGTTTAATACACCGAGTTTCCAATACAACGATCACAAAGAGACTCGATCTAATGAAATCGTCGCTTTGCATGGAAATTAATTGATAAATGAAATTGTTTCTGTCTTTTATTGCACGATAAAATTGTGAACTGGTCCGGTTTTACCGGTATCCGACATGTATTGATATCAATGCGGTTAAATATCTGGCATTTATTATTTTATAAAGTACATTATTTATTTAGGTAACGTAACATCACGCCTGTTATCCCCGAAACGGTAGACAGAGGTAATGTAATATAGTAAATATACCTACGTCCCGCTATGGAATAAGCGGTGAGCCTATTGCTATACATCGAGCCCATATCAAGAATCCGAAACACTACCAGAAAATCTGAATTAAAAAATTTAGTAATGCTTGAATCGGGAACAGAACCCGGGACCTCCCGAGCGGTGGTCACGCTTGATACCAACACGACGACCGAGGCAATCAAAAATTATTTATTATTTACTGTATTCTTTTAATATGAAAAATGACATGTCTGTTTGTGTTATCTCCCCTAAGGGGTAGGCAGGGGTATGTAGCGCTATGGTAAGTCTATTGTCGGTTTGTTTGTATAAATTTTCCTTTAACTAAGTATAAGTCGCGTGTAATGTTTGCTCGTTTGTAACGAGACGCTTAACGGTGAATGTTTTCATCACAGTAGATCAATATTTTTTTTTAAAAAGAAAACGTTCGGTGGAAATACAATTAAATTCGCGCAATACATCGGGTGTTCGAGACGGGTGGTGAAGTCCATTCGAAAGCGAAGGTTCTCCCCCGCCCGCCGTCGCCCTCGAGACGAGACCGAGCCCGACCGCAGACGTCAGGGAAAGTACGTCGGAGTGAATTTTGATGTGGCATCGCTGTGTGTGTTCGTATGCTCATTTTAATTAAACATCCTCTAACGCGAATCACCTTTGCGACTGAAATAGTTAATAATAATATCTTGGGACATCTCCCCACACAGCTGATTCCCACAGTAACCATCAAAGGAGCTTGTGTTATGGTAATCGGACGACTGGGAGAGTTCATATTATATACATGTGAATGTGTATGTAGTTTGATACTTTTATTTTTGTTTTATAACGAAATTACTTGCAACGCGTAAGCACGTCAGGTTTGCAAGGTTCAAAATATAACATTATAATACAACAATATATCATGTAAAGATTACATAATAGTATATAATCATAATAACATAAACAGCATATACGTAATCAAAAACATTGGACAATCGCCATTAAAACAAAAGCGTACGCTTAATTATTGAATAAAATAAAACTTCATCCGAATCCTTTGAACGGTGCCGCCGTGTGAGCGTGACTGACTGTCTGACATTCTGTAACCCTCCGCGCGTTGGGCTATAAACTAGCAAATCGAACCTCGTTATGACTCCCCCGCGTGAACATCACCTTCGCTTCGAACGAATCGATCAATCATTTCATTATCGGTTACCTGGTGTAAATTCCTCTCCGCCTAAATCAGATGTCGGTGCTACAATAATTGTAACTTGAAACGCCTATACTTACCGGAAAGGATAGGCAGAGGAGTCTAACAGGTACACCCGCTGAGCATGATGTCTTACATTTCATGCAATAGGAGCTGAGAGTGTGGCCACACTCCGGGCTCGAATGAGTGTAGCTACGAGTATAAAGAGCATGATCAAAGGACGTGAAGTCAAATATTTATCCTATGGTGGCACGTGTCACTTAAATAATGAATCAACTAGTATACTACTAGTTGCGAAATACAGGCCTCTTGTTATGTTATGTTCGTCTATGAATACGCTACTCTTGAAGAGGTAACCTGGTATGTTTAATGTTGGTTGTCATACTGTATATACTGACTCAGTGACGCACGTAAGGTACTATACTGTTGCGGCATATTTCAGGTCTTCCGCTAACGAGCGCGCTCGGAAGCGGCAGGCCTCTCTTCGTATGTTACAGCTTTACTGTAGACCTCACTATATTGTGAGATTTGTAAGCGCATTGTTTTCGTTCAGCACCTGAAATGGATAAAATGTAAACATTGTTGCGTGCTGACCAAAATGTTTTCTTTCCGACCGCATTCAAGGATGTGGGCCACAATTCGAGATTCATGTTGCAGAATGGAGAGGAAAATTTTAAGCTCACCGCATTCATTTTTATTTAAATAGCAAGTTTGTCTTGGTAAGTTATAATGTTGGGATAATGTTATTGTTAAGATCTGCTGCTAAAGAGTTATTTTAAATGATTTCTGAATAATCCAACGCTTCTAAAACGGTGGCAGCTTATATTAAATTCTGATATTTAAAAAATTAATGCTAAAGCATGTTTGTGTGTTTACGTGTTCGTGTCAAGTCGTCATCATCATCCGCCTATTGCAATCCAATACTGGGTACGGTTCTCAGGGTTTATGTCCATAATCCCTACGTCGGGCATACGGGCTTGTAGAGCCCAGTTTCTCATACGACCTACGCTACTGTCCGTAAGCTTCCAGAGCTTGTAGAGCACAATTTCTCAGGGTGCCAGAGCTTGTAGACCACAGTTTCTCAGGGTGTCAGAGCTTGTAGACCGCTGTTTCTCATACTACCTATGCTGCTGTCCATAGGCTGCCGGGGTATTTAGCTGTTCTTAGGTAGACTCCGTCTTATCGCGAAACACTGACGCCTGGTTTAGTCGCCTCTTACGACACCCTCTATTTTAGCAAGGGGTCGATGAATGTATAGTTATTACGACCCGACAGAGACAAATCAGGTGTCAAATCAATGTAACGGATTTTAATGAAATTCCGCATGGAGACAGCTTAATACTTGAGAAGGACATATGTTAAAGGAAAATGTTACTTGAGAAGAATTAAAAGTATCTACTTAAAACACTGTTTTTAGTTTCTGCTTTACATTAAAAGGATGGATTAATAATAAGTTGGACAGGATACAGTACATTGTCTGTATAGTATTTCTGAAACGAAGTGACGTGAAAGATTTAATATATCCACATCTGAACTCAAAGCTTAAATTCAATTTACAGGTTGCTGACTATATATATTCCCTTATAAAAATATCTACACGTCTATAATTATGGATTGCCGATTAAAAATAGACGTTTGTCTGCAAAGGAACAAGTGTATTGATGTGAGCTGCGGAGGTCAGGGTTCGGACTTCTCGGTTCACAGCTAATTATGAGGGGGAGGGTCCCCATTCATGTCACTCACACGACGCGTCAGCCGCTTTAAATAAATGTCGTCTCGTTCATACATTGATTCGCGGCTTGTGCGAATCGATTAGCTGCCCAGTGCGCAATATCGTTACGGTAAATGATAGCGGTTATAATGATAGGAGTTATGATAAATATCATTATCGTCACCATCGACGCCATCATCGTCGTTACGTCTATATCATCGTATTTATCATTACCATCACAATCATCCATCACTTTTGACTAAATGACACAAATAGTCCTGAGTCTGAGTCCTGAGTCTTCTCAGTTCGGGCCAGGTTGCACCTTTCATAGAGAATAGCGGAATCTTGTACTAAATTTTACACTCCTTCTTGCTCAAAATATTCTCAAAAGAGGTACAACTATTCCTCTTTACGTATACATTATATGCATATTTCATATTTGTAAGCGTTTTAAACTCTATTTCTGACTTAGAGAAGTTTTTGAACTCTATTATTATTTTACTGCAATGTGACCGGCATTGTGTTGGCACTTTTGTGCCACTTCCCAAAAGGCAAGTATGCGAATTGCAAAAGGCGACTGAAATGTGAATATGAAGCGTTCGTTTAATATGACTCATCCTTAAATTTATCGCTCCTAGTAGAAATTCTGGTAGATTCCTTCATGCTGGTGGAATACTTATTTATGTCATTCCATTTTAACGTGCTTCTACATGAATTAATAAACGTAAATAAAGTAACATACAACACATAATATCACTTAACATCACGTCTGTAATCGTCGAAGATGTAGGCACTAGAATCTTGCGTTTTACCAGTGTGATTGCATTCCATTTTGGAATAGGATATAACTTACACCGAGCATAAAATCCAGATTCCGAACCACTAATCTAATCTAGAATGGAAGGACTAAATAGTGCTCGATCCGGGATTTGAACCTTGGACATCTCGACCCTCAGTCGCGGTTTCAACCGTTCGATCAACGAGACAATCAGTATTCAACACTAAATGTATTATGAGTAAATATATTTTTAAATGAACTAACGTAACCAAATGAAATAATTTTATTTTACATGGCCTTTGCTCTTTTACTAATACGTCCTTTCAATCTCTTGTATATTAAAAAAAAACTGCCTGCTAGCGGTCATACATTACAATCCCCAAATTGACCAAGAAAATCCCTTAAACATCCCTCTAAGTGGTTCTTAAGATTCGTCCGAACTCACAGACCCGTTCTATTGTAGAAAGAAAAGATTATTCGCCCAAGCAAATATTTGAACTTTGGACAAAGCAATACTCCCACATGTTAACCGTACGAAAATAAAATGAAACCACTAACCTCTAATGACGTAATTCGAAGTGTCTTCATGTTGAGAGAACACGTCGGGAGACCTTTATACGAGCACGTCCATTATAATTGTATAGAATTAGTTGTTCAGTTCATTTACAGATCAAAAAATTGCGGATATGTTTCTTATTTAAATCCTGTATATTGACATCAAACATTTTAACACAGCAACGATCCGTAAGCACTTTGCTTGATATAAAAGTGATGTATCCAATTTATCCATTGTGCGCTAAAATGGCGCTTAGCTCATATGCAAAGGGTTAAGAGCCTATTCTTCTCGGCCCCTGCTTACGTCGTATTATTTCTGCACCCTAAAGCCGTCTCCCGGCTTAATTATTTACAGCGCATTTAATGTTTAGTGCGTCGACACGATAAAGGCTTTCTCGCCTATTTCTAGAGTACCTACCTACCTTTTTATTGATGTCATAATAAAACAATAATAATTTACAATAACTTTAAAACATTCGTGGGAAGCGAAACATTGAGTGTTGCGTGTGGTATCGAATCGCAGTTCAATGATTCACATTGTTTTATCTTTCGTTCCTTCATCAGCTTTAATTAAAACTAATTACAAGGGCTTCCCGCTTGGATATCTCCTCGCGAATCTTGGGTCGGACCAGTCACAACTGGGGGAGAAATTGGCATTCGCGACGTCTTCCCCCATCTTCCCCTTGCGTAGATAATTAACTGCAGATAGGTACCCCGTGTTAGGAGGGTGAACGATCAAATTTTATACACCGCTTTTTAAAACACGGCGAGTGGCATGGGGCGGCCTGGAGTACCGCACCACAGATGCGCAGGGTTGGGACAATTTGTTAGGGGAAATAGGTAAGCGACCGTGATTTTATTGATTTTCAAAAACGTCTCCATCAACAACCTCTCCCCCGCGCTGCCATAATAAAGAATGCGCAGATAACACCTGACCATCTTTCCAATACCTTCTGAGTTCAATTTCCAATTCTATTAATATTTAAATAACACCGTTCTCAATTTAACTGCTAAACAGAATTATTGGACCGGTATATATACATACTTTGCGTATAACTTATTCAAATTCAAATTGTCCCTTCAGTATAATCTCCTTTGATAAAACGCCGCGCGATACTCCTACACGTGTGCTTAGAGTTCTCTGAATATTTATAACGTTTTGTGAAAACACTTTTTGTTTATTGTCTATACGTAGAGCGCAACAATGGAAAAGTTCTGCGAATGGTTCGCGTGCGGTTGTTAAAAGAGATTATGACTGAGCCGCTGATCGTTCTGCGTTCGGAAATATGTTTTTTTTTTAAACTAAAACAACGAAATATATATTTTTTTGCGCCCTTAACTATGTTTTCTTTTCGTCCGAGCCCACGGCGTATCACCTTCCTCTCTTACCACGAAGCTTACGCCGATGCCTAGACAACTTGTTAAGTGAGTCGTTGATTACTTGCGTACGGATCAGATGACCATATCGGTTCTAATGTTATAATGCGTTTGTAACCAGCGTGAAATAACACAAGTCCTAAGTAAATTTGAATGCGCTAATTTTATGAGAAGCTTTGTGATGACAAGCCTATAGTAATTGTCATGTTGACAGGTGTCATTAATAGTTTTATTGACAATTAATAATAGCTCGTTGCTTCGTTGGTCGAGGGGTTGCTTGCGCGACTGCCGATCGGAGAGGTGATGGGTTCAGCCTTGGGTCTGATACGGTAGAAATTTCTAGTAGCGACCCGTTGTCTGAATTTGTGCCGGGTATACCTAAGGCAATATTCTCATCCCCTATTCCAATGTGGAACGTAGACTTAATTTGTGAAATGTGGGAATGTATTACAGGCCTCTGAGATTACCTCTTACATAATAGACGATTACAGGCGTAACGTAACTTTTTTTGAAACTTTATTTAATGACACTAATAGTTTAGTTTAGTTCCCGTTAAACCAAGATACTAATAAAATTAAATAAGAGCTACTAAGAGTGACCAGTACCGGTTTACCAGACGAAACTATGCTTTTAGTCCGCACCGTAAAACGAAGCTTGGTCACCCTAGCGCCATTGTTTAAGAACAAATTCCTTTCGAGTAGACGCGAGCAGACATATAAATCACGGCACTAATGCCGCAGCATCCGGCAGTCTCCGGCACCCTCGGCCTGCAGCGCCAGCCGGCAGCGAGAAGGGTCCCAGACATTGAACAAATTATAATAAGTGTTAGAAATATACACGTTATACATTCTTACGTTAATTACGCGACTAACATACAAGGTCTATTTTGTTGATTTCAACGTGGTATCGAAATTTCAAATATCTTAGCTACATAAACGTATATACAATTTGGATAACACTATGTATGTTATGTTAATTTCATAATTCTACAAGAATTTTATTATAACATAACAAGTACATTGGCATATGAAACCAACTAACGTCACGCCTTTAAACCCCGAAGAGGTATATCATATATCTTAATTAATATCACGACATATTATATCTTAACTTTATAAATATTTTTGTATATAACATTAGAGTCCCGTATTTAGTATTATACATATACAAAATCCCTATATTTTTAAGTCCGGGCGTAAATGTTCCGTTTGATTTATACATATTTCGAGATACATTTTATATGTGTATAATAATATATCTTATGAGCGATTACATAACCGACAGTCATCATATTGTAGTGAGACACAGTTCCCACTGACAAAGCGAACACAGGGCTCCATTACTGGTACTCATGGTGAATGAGCCGTAGATAAGACAACGAAACCTATCCATGCAGGCGTCACGACTATGTGGCCAACCTCGGGCAGGAGTCATTATTCTTATGGTCTTATTCGAAAATCATACAATGACTACTACGAAATTATATATGAAAAAGTGTAGTCTTATTATTAACTTTCCGACACGGGCGGGCGTGTGCTTCCAGAAAAGAGCAGGTACTTATTATGGAAGAAACATGTCACATATGTAAAGATTGAGATATTTGTCGACCGATGCCCTCTGCCTACCCCGAAAGGGCTTTGCTTCATTACCTTTTGTTTTATTACCTTGACGTTACGTAGTTGAAATTTCAGGATCAAAAACAGCATCAATAATGCTGAGATTAGTACTACATTCCTCTGTCTACCCCTTCGACGAAACAAAGTGTGTTATAGTACTATGACATTTAAAAATTCCAATGTAATCCTCTTAAGCGGGGGTGCCAACAATACGTTATTAAGCAAATGATATAATTACGAGTACCCACGTGTTGAACATCATTTGCGCTGACGAGCGCTAAAGGGTACATCGGCTTATCTCATTTGCATACGTGTTTGCACGTGAAATAACACATAACTTCACGCCTGTAATCCCCGAGGAGGTAGGTGTGAGTGTGCAGTACACGCCCACGTTCCACCAGTTACGTTTACCCTCATGGAATAAGTTAGCCTATTGCTATACAGCCTATTGCTATGGCAGTCACATGTGTGACGTGAGCACTGTCAGCGCCAGTCACACACGGATGTAATTCAGGCGCGCACCGGATATGGGTTGTCTATGCACGCGTGTATTTATTATAGAGTCTGTGGAGCCATTACCGCGCGCTACCCTTCCCTAATAAATCATTTCCGCAACCCTAACGCTATTCTGAGGTTAGCGCGATCTGACAAGAGGTGCAGGAAATGTAGAAATTAGTTCGATGTCGAAGGTTATTATTATTATCACGCCAGGTTACGGGGTAGGTACAGAGCACCGAACACCGAGTATCCTTACAGAACTAACGCGTTCATATTAATCTCCCCTATCGCACACGCAAGCGGATTTCGAAGACTTTTGACTCTCACAACATCCTGAGTTGGTCGCAACTTCCATCAACATTCCCATAGTGTATCTGTTTTGTAATTATTTCCGTTTATTTGTGATTATTACCGATATTGACGGCTGGGGCACAATAGTGGGTGTTAGTTCCAAAGTTACTGCGACCAACTGAAAGTTCCTCGGGGATCGCTTAGCCAGTATAATTTCTTAACGAGCCACTCCTAGTAATATTGAGCGACGATGGCTAGACTCGAGCGAACTGCCTAACTAACACCTCCATTCCCGAGTAACATTCTGCACCCTATCACAATTAATTAGCGAGAATTGTAGTTTTTGGAACGTTGTGACGAAAGGCTAAATACGAAATTACAAAATAAAAATTAATGTTTAAAAACAGACAGGCGTTTTTCAGACTTTAAAAAAAAAACTTGATAAGATTTATAGTTAACACAATAATGAATATACAAAAAAAAAACTTACATTTGGAAACAGCCGTTTGACCGTTAGTCAGACAGAGCTTGTGCCACGGTTACTAGACAGTTAATAAACTACACATACACAGCTTACATAAACTTCAATACATTTTTTTATTTATATATGCGGGCGTCTATATAACATCGTAGATTTAGTGTTAAACAACACGACAACATCGCGACATCATAAGTGCAATATTTACTCGCGAAATTGCTTCAAGCCGCCTCGGACGACGACAGTTCGACGCACTCGGAATGTGGACCTTGCTGGGTCGTGACGAGGGGCGAAACCGCTCGGCTGCGCTCGAGGGGCTGTTGGGGCGAGGCGTTGTCGCAGGGACGCGTTTATTGGCGTGCCCTTCACGCGTCCCGCCGCGCGAGGCACCCGGCGAGATTTTAACTTTAAATGTGATGTCTACTAACATTGGATCTCATTTATTTAGTGAGCAATGATTATCCAATTATCCAATTCATATGAACTACGTAGATAACAATAGCCACTTATGTTGACCAAATAGACTTATGTCCTTAAGTCTTCAAAAACCGGTACGCTATGTGTATATCAAGAGAGTGTGCGGCATGTTTGTAAAGATAGAGATATTTTGCACCCTGTGCTCTCTGCCCACCTCGTAGGAAGGAGTGATGGTAAAATAAAAAAAATGTATACTTATTGGGTCTGCTTGAAAATCAAGACGTTATCAAGACGTAAACAGTAAAAAAACGTAATTTCACGCCTGTAACCCCGAAGAGGTAGGCAGATGAATGCAGAACACTCCCACGTTTCACCAGTTACGTTTAAGTCTCACTATGGAATAGGTGGTGGACCGATTGCCATGCATCGCGCACATACCCAGACTCCTAACCACTACTAGAAAATCCAAACTAGAAAATTTTATAGTGTTCGACCCGGGAATCGAACCCGGGACCTCCCGATCGACAATCGCACCGGCAACCAACACGACCAACGAGGCATTCAACCCTTTTTTTTAACCGATTTCCTAAACCATCAAAATAAACAATTTAATTGCATTGTCTGTTACTTTAAATTGTATAATAAAATAGCTTTGCATTTCTCAAGAAATACATTTTTAAAATTTTAGTTGTTGAAAACATTTTATTGGAACTAAATAATTTGGATTAACGCACAAGTACTGACTAGACATTTCAACTCGTTGGCATCCGATATTGGAAGTTATCCAAGACATTGTGCGTTCACCCCACTGTGAGTAAGCAATGCGGAAATACAGAAGATATTAACCCTACGGATTTATATAGAACCATTTAAACGTGAATTGTTTTGTGCATCGGACGTAATAACATAAGCCTATTTCGCGTCGACCGGAGATGTATTACGAAGGCTTCTCAACTGTTACGTTATATCGTGTTGCAACGCTAATACATTGTCGTTCTCAATAGCGTTTCGAAAGTATGATAAATTAACACAATTAATTATTCCTATTAGGTACACTATTTCTATGAAGTGGCAAGTCGTGAAACGATAACACATGGAAATTAAAACTAATTCCTGTTATATTACATACATTATCACATGACATTTCATTGTTTTTTATTTGTTCTTTTTTTAAATTTAGACATGGTACCATACGTATTACTTGCATTAGCTATGATCTAGTGAGCCTCAGTTACGTTGTTTTTTTAATGAAAAAAATGTATTAATCGAAACATGTAATGTGCACATTCGGGATTAAATTGAGAAATATTTTGTACCGAATAATATCGTTATAATCGACATGTTAAAAAGCGTCCACAGCTGGGAGGTGCTGGCATAGCATAATCGATCCGTCAAGTAAAACGCACAGGCGCGCTACTTCACCCACGGCTGCTGATTACAATTTCAGGAGTACTAACTAATTTCGTTGCGAAAATTATATTCAGTATAATCGTATGTATCCCCCCCCTAGAGTGTGCTAGAGCAGCAATATGGATTGGTAATGCCTCATGAAATACGGAACAAGAAACGGCGAGCGCTAAATATTTCCTTCTTTTCAGCCCTGGTATACTTCCTCTAATTCACTCTCATCATAACAGTACATGCAGCCCAGTTTCGGAGACCTCGTTGCTTTTAAATGATGCTGAAAAATAACCTACCCTTAATAGGACGTAGACGTGGGAGTTTAAGCATTGACACCTTCGACACCATCATCAACGAATTGCACTCTACTGATGGACATGAGCCTCCCTTAAGGTGGCATGCCCATAGTCCCCACGCTGGGTATGCGAGTGTGGGATCGTAGAGGACAGTTTCTCGCACCGCCCACGTTACTACGGTAACTGTATCTAGGCAGACTGTAATCCGCTAATATACTATAGTAAACCTGACTGCCTCGTTAGTCATGTTGGTTGCAAGTGCGACTGCTAATCGGGAGGTACCAGGTTCGATTCCTGTGTCGGGCACTACAAAATTTTTCTAATCTACATTTTCTCGTAGTTGTTCAAAATGTTGATATGTGCCCTGTGTATGGCAATAGGCTGAACATAACCGGTGTAACGTGGGGGTGTTCTGCATTCCTCTGCCTACTTCTTCGGAGATCACAAGCATGAAGTTAATTTTTACTATAATAAATTGCCTGCCTCTTCGGCATTACAGGCTTGATGCTATATCAGAACAGACTTCCCGTTCTGGGAATTAAGACTCCATAAAATAACATGTCAGCATCAGTGATACAAAACAAAATTAAGCCAAGCATCGACGTCCCAACGACATATAGATCTTCACGCGGCATTAAGCTAATCCAGTGCGGACGAACGGGCCGCGGCCATATTGCCGGCGCACAAAGTTGCGTGTTTATTTACCACGCTCGATACAACTGCCGGCAGATGAAAGAGTATTGTTATCAAACTTATTTGGTACTGTGCTGTAGCCGCGCGTGTGCGATTAATGGTACACAGTTACAATGTTAACTTACTCGTTTAACGACGACGCAGTTTCGACGACAAAAGTAAACTTTGCTCTTGTCCGGTGCAATTATTCTAACCTGAAGCTTGCTAGCGGTATTGCCGGATTACCGTGCTGATGAATACTCGGAGGGGTTCCACAGTTGCAGGAGGTCCACTCCCGCGTGTGGGACGTAAAATTGGATTGCAACAATTTTAAAAGATGGATATAGAGACCGTCATTTGGAAATTGTTATTATGTATTTCTTCAAAGTTACATTTTTTCTTATTTAATTAAAGAAGCGAAAAACTTTGAACAATTGTTATACTACAAAATAACAATGTAAACTTAAAAATACAAATGCGACCACAGTTTTGAAGTCGCCTCGAAGAAAATTTCAACTGAATATTACTAACCTACAATCTTTAATCCAGACAGCGGCCCAACAACGGAACTTGGAACTTCAACTGGTTAATTGGCAAAGTTGGATTTTAAAATACACTACCTGAATTCTTTACACGCGAACTTTCAAGGATTCGTACAGCCTTTTGTATCGCATTCACGCTGCCGCCAGACTGAATAAGTTTTGACTTGACTGGCTCCGTGCTGCTGCGGTGAGCTGAGCCGAACCCGGTCGTGACGGTCGGACGATTGATTGATCCTGGAAACGCGTGCGTGTTGAGAAGACGCCGCTATTCGGTGCGGGTGTACGGGCAGCGCGGTACATACGGGCGCGCGGCTCGGAGGTCGACGCCCGGGGGTGCGCCGGGAGGCGCTTACACTTCCGCCTCGCTGCACTCATTTCCGTATAAACAGTGCCTACCTCACCGCATCAAGATGTAGGCCTGCGGATCACACAGTCGCGCCGTGTCACGTCCTCATTATTACACAATATTATGTTACTTCCTAATTACTTATGTAATTATATAACACGAATATTATAGTTACGGATGTTGCAATCGACTAACGCGGTTACAAACAATGCAACAATAAAACATAAGCGATGCGTTCAATAAATCAACAATAGCGCCAACGAGGTCTACGTAACGACTAATCAGCGCGAGTTCGTGTTAAAAAGAGAAACGCAATTCGAAATCCCCCTTAAAAGTTTCGAAAGCGAAGGAGTGTGGGTGAAATAAAACAAAGGCGGGCACGCGCCCGCCGCGGCACTCATGCTGAGTGCTCTGCTTTGTGGCAGCCCGGGCGATACAATGCAATACGATACATATTTCCTAGCGGCTGCGTGGGCTGGCAGCTATAACCTACCTGCTGCTCGCTCCGGCCGCGCGAAGCTTATTAAACTACGCGATATCACGCGCTGTTGGATCCGCATCAAACGTCACGATTAATGTATGCACCCGGTCATATTTAAGCGGTTCATAAAATAAATCGACTGCGCCCAATCAATGCTTGGTACTGTACCATATGACATCTTTCTCTCTTCCTTCCATAGTAGCTCACCACCTATTCTATAGTGGGACGTAGACGTAACCGGTGAAACGTGGTAGTGTTCTGCATTTCTCTGCTTACCTCTACGGGGATTACAGGCGTGAAGTTACGTTTTACATCTTTCTTATAAACTTTGCAGTTTGCAAAAATGTCACAATCTCGTGATAATTAGATTTATTTATATGCATTAATTGGATTGTTATTATTATTGAATATTTCTTGGGATTTTACGTACTCACTATTTATTTCAAAAGTAAAAACAATTCAATATACTCTTAAGTATAATAAATATATAACTTGTATTACTTGGCAATAAATTACATTGCACCAATACTAGCGTATAATTGCAACAATAATTACTTTTCGAAATGGATACTTTAAGAAAAAAAAAAACGAATAATTCTTATAATCCCAATGAAACGTAATGAATCGAAAATATCGGTAAACGAACGAACGAACGAACGAACGATACACGGAACGAACGAAACTACCGTACGATAATCGAAACATCACTCGATTTACGGGCCGAGTGAAACTGTGTTTCAATTGTTTTGGTGAAAGGCGCCCGCGAACGAAGATCATTAATGAGGCGAACACTAACGAACCTCTCGATGCGAGCCGAGATCAGGAACGAGTCCAGTGCAGCCCTCGATACAGTTTCAATGCGGACTTTTGTACGGGTCCCTAAATATGTCGCGATATCGATTTTGCATAACAAAATTAGATGTACTCGTACAAATAATGAGGATCAGAATTATTCATCGTATACCCTAGCAATGATTTTTACTCAGAAATATTTTACGTAGTATATACATAAGTAGTCCGAACCAGCATTAAAGTACATTTAAAACATTTTCCATCATTCTAATTGTTTTATTGCAAAATGAAGTTCTGCATTTGTTAATATTGTTAATTTTTTAATGTTAAAATGGAGAAACGTAGGAGAGTTACTCTTTGCTTACGCCTTCAGGGATTAGGTGTGATATTACTTTTTTGCGTTAATATTAATGTTTCTGTTACCGAAGGACTGTCCAATTATATGTACTAATCTATACTCACCCTTAATTTAATAAAAATGTTAATGAATGACTAAATGCGTTATATTAAATCTGCAAAAACACCTTACGCTTCTCCATAATACTGTCTGAGCCGGGAATTTTAAATATCGGACACTTGGCCAGCGTGGCAGATCGTATTATCTCTTGTCGTTATGAGAGAGGACCATTGCCCAACAGTGTAGGAAAAAAAATTACTGATGCTTATTCAAACAACACTTCGTATTGATGTTAATTTTCATAGAAATACATAATTATACAGCAGGTATTGCAAACAAATCTTTCTTTAAAATTTCAATCATTTGTATAATCACAACTTTCCGCGTAAATATAACCATGTTGTAGTACCAATATAATCAGTCCGTGACATTTGAGTTGCGCCCGAACAGATGGTAGATTGGCTTAGTGGCTCTATCGCTTGGCGTTCGCTTTTGAAATAGATTGAAAGAGACGTCAGGCGTGATATGAAAGTGTAGGTATTGGAAAAATGGAGAGCATCGCCACTGAGCGGCGGGTGAGAGATTATCGAGAGACGGCGTGAAAGCGTGGGCCTCTTCTCTCGAAAGGGTGGCTTTGTGCCTGCCACTACACCCACTCCGCACCAATGAGGGCACACTTCCTTTAAAATACTTATAATGAACCGCGTTTCGAACCCCACGCCAAATGCGAAAATTTCTATCAACATTAGTTTTTAATATTTGATTAAAAATCAACTGTTACAGTAGGCTTGTTAAAGAAAATTAGTTTTTGTAACATATGTAAGTAGATATTTGAAAGTATTTACCCATAATTGTTTGTTTTTTTTTAAATCCTAAATTGATAATTGAAATCTGAAATATTGCTTACATGCTGTATAAATTATATGTTTCGTTCATTTTAGGTATTTTTTTTAGTAATACTATCGAGGCAATGCAAAATTGTCCCACTAGATGGCGCTTATTTCAATTAATAGTGATTATGAACAAGTTTAAATTATAA
>DWEI01000661.1:0-20281 GCA_018245875.1 Mysoria ambigua
GCGTTCGACCCGGGAATCGAACCCGGGACCTCCCGATCGGCAGTCGCACCTGCAACCAACACGACCAACGAGGCAGTTATACATAATTATTTCCAATTATTTAACAAATATAGAGATGCCAGGGTATATGTCCCTTGGAAATATTCTATTGGGTGGTATATAAAAAAGAAACGTCACTATGTCAGAGTTATAATTTTTCTTCTCAAATCGTAGATCCAAATTAAGCACAATTAACATGAAAACAAAGACAAAAAACTAATTTGTTAGTTACATGAAGTGGTGAAACGAAAGAGTCTTCAACACTCCTCTGCCTACCACTTCGGAGATTAGAGGCATGATATTACGTTACGTTTATTACTTATGTTACTGTCAATACTACAGATAACAATGTGTTAAATGACACAACAACATTACCTTGATTCGCCAAAAATTACAAAATCGGAAAAATATTAACTCTGTTCAACTTTAGGTAATGTTAGTGACAACATTTGCATTACATTACGTAATTTCACGCCCGTATTCCCCGAAGAGGTTGGCAGAAGGATGTAGTACATTCCCATGTTCTGCCATCTGGTTACGTTTACGTCCACTAAAGAACGCGTGGTGAGCTTATTGCCACACACCGGACACATGTAGAGCCTCTGAGCCTACTAAAGTCTAAATTAGAAAAATCTGATAGTGACCGTGCCGAAACTTGAACCCAGAATCTCCCGACTGGCAATCGCGCTTGCGACGGCGACCAACAACAACTTATATAGAATTACATACTTATCGTCTTAAACAATTCAACATAAGAAAACTATACATGTACTTATTAGTCTCGATACCGTCGAAACGTTGTGGGATTCCCTCATGTGTGTATATAAAAACATACTACGAAGTTGATTTCTTTGAATTCGTACAGAATTGCGACAAGTCCCTGCGTTATTAATGGAGTCGTGCATCATCGTCATCCCTTCATCCCTTCGTGTGGAGAATTAATGCACAGCGTTATAAGGAACTTTAATTGTGAGCCGTGGCAGTTTCGAAAAGGTAATATTTGGCGTAAAAATCAATAATCAGATGGCTACGCGACAATGGATGGCGGTTAGCCGAATCCACTATCAAAATAAAGGTCCCCGCGTGACGAGGCGCGGGTGGATTTTTTTTTATTCCAACTGAAGTGGTGGAACAATCTTGATGCGGTCGCACTAACGCTCTTACGCAGATATAGCGTTAGTCTATTAGAGTGTCAACTCGTGAAACTCTGTCTTACATTTATAATTATACATTAAGTGTCACACAGTAAAATAAAGTATGTCATAAGTCTGTTGTCTGATGGTCAAAGTCTCGCGTTTGAGTACAATGCCACCGGGTGCTAGGCGATAGCCTAGGATGTCATCAGCTTGCATAGAAAGTGCGAATATCTTGCGATAAGCAATCTATAAGAAAGTGCGAATATCTTGCGAATAAGTTGCGATACAGCTTGATTAATGATTACACAGTTAAATGCGCTGGGTTCTCACTGAAACAAAAGTACCAGAGAAATATTTATCGTGATATAATCATAAAGGTAAAGTTTAAAAGGTAAGGTATGCGTCGGACCGCATTTAAAGTGTGAATTTGAATTGACCTACATTTTTTGTCCCAGGCACGATGGTATAGATCAAGGAAAAATGACAAAATGGTTGAGCAGAGCGCACAATCGATTGTCGCATGCGATGAGATTCGTTTGTTGCGCTGCGTCGCGCACGTGCAGCGCGCCGACACTGGAGATCACAATGCGTGTCCAATGCGTTCACGTGTGTTTGCTTACGCCGAACTATTGACGCTTGCTCATGTTTTTGCGTCATTCATTTTATCTTTATGTGAACTCGTACAGAATATCTCTTATTTTTTATATGTGATATTATGTAAAATTTAATATCTACCCTGTTAAATATTCATGTATTTGAGTTCACATTGGACAACCTTTGTGTCCAATGTTTCAAATAAAATATACCATAGAATATACGACCCCACGCAAAGTACATCAGACATTATATCAACATATGTGGAGGTACTAATTATTTCTTAGGTATGTTTACAATAAATAATTGCCTTACGTTTTCGTTTGTAAATTAGTTCATTTGTTGAACTTCGCTCCTGGCTTCACTGTGTAATGTAGCCGCGATATACGAGAGTTTTCTAAATTTGATTGCTTTCAAGCTTTCAGCGTGGAATTTTCTTAAGCTAATCTTTAAATACCTATTGTATACGTCTTGCGTTGTTGCATATAAAACGATATAAACTGTATAACACTCATTACGTCGGACATTCATTATGCAATCAATGCAATAATTTGCAGCATCAAACAATTGCATTTAGTTACATTTTACTAAATAAAAAACATTTACTTTGACATATTATACGCAAGAAAAAAAGTTCACTCTGAATTTACGGTTCTGTCAGAAGGTCAAACCTTTCCTTCGTTTTAAGCAAAGCGATGTGACTTTTGCGTCATTAACTCAAAAAAAATTCCCCGTTGCATCTTCCGGTATGCAGAAGTTGTTGGTATTTCGTGTGTAGCTCACAGAAGTTCGTGGGTACCGGATACAAAGGCAGTCAGCTGCGAAATAGTACGGGTTGAAATTTTTAGAATATTTTTCTTTTGAATGATTAACAAATTAAGTTATAAATTGTCTCAGTTTAATGGAAACTATTCTCGATATTGTATTATAAATGTGTTCCTACGTTTGAAGCATTTATAAAAGAGAAATACATTAAAACATACTTTAAACATTAAAACATACTACCAACATTTTCGTCATAAGCAACAACTGAGTATAGTTACTTTGCATATATGTCTCTAAAAGAGTACAATGAATACTACAATTAATCTTGTTTAGTTTCTGCATACAATCTTCTACAAAATAAGACATTCTAAGACATTATTAGGTGTATTGTTAACAAAGTAGTACTTACAGTTGGAAAACACGTAAGCTACAATTACAGTTGCATTACAACCTCCATTAATTCTGCAAGAGATATTTAAATTTAATGCAGAAATAGCGCCAATCACCTGTCGCCACAGAGCCGAGGCAGCGGACGTACCTTAATCAATAGACCTACCATTTCCGCCACCGCGCACAAAAACAAACGAACGCTGGCTGGTAATAATAAGTATAGAAAAAAAACAAAAGCCGAAAGTGTTCCGAGCGGCGGATTATGAGCACGTACGTTTATTAATTTATACGTGGCATCGCGGCGTAAAAAACTGTACCCTACTTAGATAAAAAAGGTAGCGCGAGTCGCCCAAAAGGGAAAGGGTGTCTCGGCTCGCGTGCTGCACTTCGCTTTTTAACCGCGTTACTGTTCTGCGGTTTGTTTTTTGCGGCGTGCGCGTCTCTGTTTTTTACCAACACAATGTATATTGTTAAGATACGTTTTTTAAGTGCGTCATATCGACGCGCGCGCTGCTGACGCGCGGAGGCGCGAGCGAGTTGTTTTTATAAGCGACTTATTTTTAAATCTTCGTAGCTGCGGGCGAATGGGAGAAAGGAAACCCCTTTGCGCGGTTTAGTCACGGTTCCAAATATGATTTTTTTTAGTTGCTTTATTCTTACGTAATTATCTGAGCCCGCTGAAGATATATATTTGTGGCACGACCATATGGCACGTTTAGTAACTACGCAACATAAGTGAATCTGATGACGGTGCGGGATGTGAAGGGGAGGGGTTTAAAATATCTGTGACTACTCAATTTTGTATATAATTTACGTTTTAACATGTGTTTATAGGATGTAACAATGTGTTTGTAGGGGTATAATGAATATGTTTCTAAGACATATGTATACCATTTTTAAAGAGCATCAAATGTAATTACGTCCTAATCTTAACGATTTTTATTTGTACAATTGTTTCTGTCATCCTGTATATTTGTTATGTCGTGTTCAGCTGGTATTTTTGTACGGCAATAAACTGGCGTAGTGTATCTCGGCTTAATAGCGCGCGTAAGAGGACATTTGCTTAATCGTAACGTCCGATACGGAGCTGTTGAAAAACAATGATAGCTATAAAACAACATCAATAATGTCGGCAATTCGTAAGTGCGCTATAAACATGAGCCATGAAAATGCTATTAAATATTAAAAGTGGAGAAACGGAGAGCTTAACAAGAAATAAAACATCGTTATAAGAGGCAAGGAGACGGCGGAGTCGCCCCCGGCCGGGCCAGCTATCGGCGCGCCTCAGTTAATGCCTACTTATACCTTATTATATAGCGGAGTTTGCGTTGAGGAACAAAATTAATTGGTTAAAACTCCTCTCGGTATCCAGGGCGGGCCTCCCCCTCCGACTCCCTCTTAATTCCGCCCGCCCCGCGCGCCCGCGCCCCGCCAGCTCCTTTGAACGCAACCTACCTAAAGAAAAAACAGAAAAGTATGAAGTTCCATACCGCAGAGTTGTAACTTAATTAGTGAATATTATATTTTTTTAAATAAAAGAAAGAGTAACAAATATACCTCGTTTCCGCTTATACCTCTGTTGCTCATAATATTTAATAAATGTTCATATATGTTAAATCCACTTATTAAAGAATATATAATTTAATAACAGTATACAATTGTAAAGAAAACCTTATAACCAGGAAAATAGGATAAAAAAGGTGTAATGATAAAAAAATCTAAATGTGCTATAATACTGTGGATCGGCGAAAGAATGATAAAGAACCTACACTGCAAGAAAACAGAATGGAACAGAACAGTTTTATTTAATCTAGAATTATTTAAGACAATAGCGAAAAGACACTTCCTAGGCAAACAAGCTACATCCCAAGCTAATCACCCCCAATCCTAAACTAATCTTCCCTAACCATGAGGTGGAATAGCAGTAACACACGAGCCTATTACATAATATATATAAAAAAAACAATAATCTTAATCATGCTTTTCATTTTTATTGCATTAGAACAAATAAATTTGTTTTTTATTTGTACCAGCATAATAAATTTTAAACAAATTATCCTCAATTTGAACATGACTTCATAGTACAGATGTATACTAAAATATTCATAAATAAAATGTTAGGCATCAACTAGACGTCTTAATGTAGATGATAGCGGAACGGAAGTTGTTAAGTTTACTACAATACCTCAGGCATGGTAGGTAGTACGTGGATATTTAACTTGATTATGTTTACGTGTTCTTGGCAAGTTGACAACAGGAAAAAATGACCCTCTTTACGGGAGGCCTATGACCAACACAGGCTGATAATTATCATGAATTTTACTTGTCACTTTATTGAAAGTTTTGCCGCACTTATGTCTTTATATACGCATTAACTTAACGTAAAAATACATTATAATTAGTTTTTAAGGCTTTAGTGAAAGTGTACGTGTTAAATGTAACATCACGCCTGTAATCCCCTAAGAGGTTGGCAGAGGAGTTTAGTGTACGTTTCATCAGTTATTTTTACATCCTGATACGGAATAGGGTTATATCTGTCGTTATACACCCTGCAATAATATATCCTTATTTCGAGCCACTAATAAAAATTAAAATCAGAATTAAATTAACTTAGAAAAACCCAGTACTTATACCAAGCAAAAATTGCTTATATCAACCTCATTCTAATGTTTATTTAAATATTCAATAAAAAATGTTTTTAACCATTATATCCCCTATAAAGTAACTACCCAGGTTAAGTGTGTATATAATGTACTAATATAATTAAGTAAATAGGCATTATTATACGAATTGTTAAAATTAAAAATAAAGTGAATGTTTGCGAGTTGCAGTGGTGTTCGCGTGTGTACGTAACGAAGGGCGAAAGCAAAGGGTAGGTCGGCGGCGGGGCGCGGGGCTCGTTGCCACTTCTCCAAATAAATTATAATTCGCCCGCTTTCGTCCTTTTCATGGAATATTTGCGACTACTGTTTTAAAAAATGGAAAATCTAGATTTAAAAATGTGTAATGGTGAATTCGTTTATAGCTCACTTAAAAAGCTGAATTGTTTTCTTCATTCTACTTGGCCGTAAAATCTTTTAGTAAAGTAAATATAATGGTTACGTCTAAGAATAAAATGACATTTCTAGTTTTTGACATTATTCCCGACGTAAGTAAAATTAATTAAACATTCAATTTAAATAAATTTACATTTAAACAGATAACGCTGTTGAAAGAATAAGGATGCTATTGATAAAGTAAAATAATTTTCGTAATATATTTAAAAAAATGAATGTAGTTAACAGCATATTTCCAAGTGAACTTTTTTAAAAGCGTTACAAGTAAATTATATATTTTTTGTTCATTGCGAATGAAAATTTTAGTATCCGTTCCAATAACTCACATCAAAAGCTTCTTGGTATACTGTAGAAAGCCTGCAACCCCCATTCAGCTCTGTCGTGGAGTCATTAAATTAAGAAGATAGGACAGAGGCTCTAACACAAATGGAATTACTTATAAGTATAATTGATTCGTGGAATGAATGAGGAAATTCATTACCGCCGATACGGATCTCTGTTCGCGGACCGGCTGAGCGATTAATAAATACCGGGCCGGATTCCCGCGCGTGTGTCGCCGCGGAGATGCCGATCGCGCGCCTCTTCAATAGCTGCCGTTGAGCTGAACACGCGGGGCTTAGTGGAGGGCTACCTCTAACAGTGGCGAGAGGGGCACATAACGTGCTTCTTGAAAACTACCGCTGTGCTATACTTGCGGTATCTGGGGAGTTGTCTACCTGTGACATTAGACCTCGGGGGGTGGTCGCGCGTTCTTCATCACTTCCCCCAAGCTATACCCGCAGTTCTTGGGACTGGTGTACGGAAGTAATTAGTGTCCAATACAATACGTTGATAATGTATGTACGATGATGTGATGTTCAATATAATGTTATAGTCTTAGTGGATTTGAGAAATATTAATTATTAATTTTCATTAACTTTTTATTTGTGATCGGTGTTTTTGAACAAACGGTAATTTTATTTAGTACAATAATAATAGACACAGTGGAATAATCTATAATCATAACTCAATCGTGTAAGGAAACGCTTGGAATAATATTAATGTATTTTAAGTATGTTTGGTAGATTATAGATACAGTAGATGTAAATGAAAAATTGTCACTTAACCTTGTCAGTGTGATTCTAAAATATTAGTACAAACAATGTATTTTCAGTTTAATAGGTTTCGATGTGTTAATTATAACTTGGATACTCTGGAAGTATGCACAAGTGCACATCAGCCCTTCTGGTGACGCCCTGCTGGACCCTCTCTCGCGTTCACGACTGGAAGTTAGGACAACTCCTCCCCCGCTACCCGGACGCGGTCTGGCAGGCTCACACACTTGATACGCGGAATATTATGAAGCATGATTTTAAAGCGTCCAGACAACCAGTTGTTATAGCAATTTATATTCAGTATTTAATGCGCGCATTATTTTGTTTTCCAACACCTACACGTAGTATGAAAAGTTGTATTAAATGTTGATTATAATGAGTATCTATCTATTTAATGTAAATTCTATATAATGTGGGTGTGTTTTCTTGTTTTGATTTTCCAGGCAACACGAGTTGTTGCGAGGCAATAAGAGCATACGTCAAGCTCATAACATTGGTACCTACACTATCTAGGTATACTTTATCATGAATGTGTATCGTGGTCGTGATAAGGTACCGTTGCTTTAATGTGATTTTTGTAATTTTAACTTGAACGTTACATTTTAAGCCAAGACTTCGTTCGATATTCTTGTAGACTGTTTAAGTATCAGTTCTTTAGTTTCTGAAAACACATTGTTCCGAGTATCTCTGTTTCGCATGTCCACTTCAAGCAGGCGACACATGCTAATATACAAAAACATAGCTCTAATCTACAAACTAAACTTCACATAACTCCTATTAAACCAGTATTGATCAGCGTATTAAAAGCAACTCAGGAACACGATCTTTTAATGAGGCAACAATTATTCAACAGACGACGCAATAAGACAACATATTAAATAACAAACATCTCTTTATTAATAGTTATGTACTGGACATTGATAAAGGAATACATAAGTATATTTATCGTATCATAACTATGTGACGTCGAATCCTATGAAATATAAATATTACAAGTCGACCATCTTGTGTCACGTTACATTTATAGGATCACCTGATTTACTAGGTTGAGGTAGTTAATAAAGCTTTTTTTTTATTTCATCGTAAACGTATCTCTTAACAGATGGCACCAAATTAATTATTTTAAATTACACACTACTGAACAACAATCGAAAATGAAACAATTAATAATATCCATCAAAATAGGAACTCAAAATGATTGCATACAACAGTAGATTATGAGATTGTACATTGGGAGACACCTGAAATAGGTTTTTTTTATTGTAAAATAAGTGAAATTAATTAATAATATTTAGGGTATTGTATGGAATATTCAGTCTCAAGTGATACATTTGTAATAGGTTGTCGGTAGGCGGATATGGTCGGGTCAACCTGGTGTTTTACGTTATCTCAATAGACGAGAACAATAGAAAATATTTGAAGTACTTTGGCTCTTTACCCTGGCACGGTGTAACCGTTCGTATGAGGTAGATAATGGCACCCGTCACTAACATTACACTAACTACCGTAAATTACAACATTGCAACATGAAATTACGAATTCTAAATTTAAACATTCAAATTTGTACACATTCAATTTTGTACCAATTATTTCTTTGGGAAAAATATTTTATGTTAAATTTTTTTTTTACACTATTAGAAAAATGCTAACTATTCACCTACCACAATGCGTAATCCTAATGAAAAATAAAATAATATTAAAATCAACAATCATCATCGCTTAAATACGTAAATATGATAATTATAAATCATGTGCGTAAAAACATTTAAAACAAATACCGTTAGCATCAAAAGAAATTCCAATGACAAATAAAACATTACACCTAATAGGAAACTAATACCCGTAGAACAAATTGCTATAATGCTTAGCGCTCTTACCTTACAATAGGTACCGCGCTCCATCTTCGCGATTTTTAATTCTAACCACTAAGGCCATGTGCACAACGAATTCACTACATACATATATATAAACTAGAGGTATATACAATGACATTAAATATTTTGACTGTATCTTAAAAACTATACGAATATACATAATATTTCCTAACAGAGCACAATTCAAACATGTACATGGCCTAAGCTAACATACAACACTGAAGTATGTTTAACATCCACGGACGATTATTTGAATACAACAATACACATATCTCCCGTGACGTTCCATATAACTTATTCGTTAGCCGTAAATATCCAATCATCTATGACGGACAATCTGTCTTAAATATCTATGTACACAGAATATTAACAGTGATCGTTTTCACAATAGATATATGCTTTTAATAGAACACCTACAATCTAGACGATAAATAATAAATACTTTATAGATAGCATTATTTACAAAAGCTCGCTGCGCCCAATCGGCTCGTCTTTTGTCGACGTGTCCTTTGAAATAGCTTATTTTAATCAGTAATTACCTAATGCCGAAGCTACACTGATTTCAAATAATCATCCCCTATAAGTGTATTGTGTGAGAGTATCGGTTACAACACGTGAATTCCGTTAGAGAAAATAATAATAAAATCACGAAAACTATCAAAAATTTAAGAAGCCATTGAAAAAGCTGAGAATTGGGTATAATAAGGGTGATTATGAACCGGTTGTAACGAAACGCGAATCAGGGCGCGAACAATGGCGCCGTCTTTGTCCGGCTGCGGAACTCCCGCCCGAATCAATACTTAATAATCACCGATTGTTAACTAGCCTTTGTCGCTGAAATAATAAGGGAATGTCGCGGCCTTCTCGATCGGATTCCGGTTACAGCTGGACGGGCGCGAGGGAGGACGTCGATGCCAGATCAATAAACGTTAAGCATAGCGAACAAGTTTTTCTATCGTTTCTTGGACAAAGAGATAATAAATCATAAAATATCTTTTGTGCAACGTGTTCTGTGTTTTGTAACCGGCGAAACAAAAGAGTAAAAATGGCTAAGTTTTTGCACTACATCGCCTTGCGATTATGCAAATGGCACGACAATAAACTTCTAAACTGTAACATCCATAAAAAGAGCGCTTTTTTGCGTACGTATAATGAATAGGTAACTACCAAACGAGACTGCGCCAGTAGTCTTACCGAGAAGGTTAACAAAGAACGTGCAAAAACGTCGACCATTGCAACGTTTTCTGGAGCAAGTGTTGGCTTAGTGTCTCACAAATACATTTAAAGGTCGTAGAAAGAAATAAAGGAACATCGAGAACAAGTGATTACGGTGACGGCCGACGGTGGCGCGACTCTATGAAGAAGGAACTCGTATACCGGCTCAACGGCGCGCGGCCTGTGGGACAGGAGGAGCGCCCACTACGCGGAGTGCACACGCAGGTCGGTCGGCGAGTCCGGCGTGGCCGGCCTCCGCGGCAGCGACAGGTCCTCGGGCTCCGTCTGTTCGGGCCATTCGTCCCAGCGCCAATCGGGCGCGATAGCGGCCGGAGGGCTGGGGGCGTCCGTTTCGCACCCTCCTCCTGAACACCTATGGAGTGCTGCCGCCTGTCTCCTCCTGAACCTTGCTCCGCAACGACACGCGAATGGAGCGTCACCTTCGTGCACAAGTGCGTGTGCTTTGAGTTGATTGGAGTCAGAGAAGCGTGCTGGACAGCGCGCACAGGCGTACGGTCGTTCGCCAGTGTGCACGCGCAAGTGTCGGCGTAGGTTGGCGACCTGGACGAAGTGCCGCGGACAGTGCGGGCAACTGTACGGCTTTTCTCCAGTATGTAAGCGGAGATGGGTCTTGAGGTGGTGATCGCGAGTGAAGCGTTTGTGGCATTCTCCACATTCAAAAGGCTTTTCTCCGGTGTGCGTACGCTCGTGATTTTGTAGAACATGTTTGTAGCCGAATGATCGTGAGCATACTTTGCAAGTGAACAGCTTGTCCCGAGGTGGGTCGGCGGCACCAGGGGAAGAGCCCGAAGACGGGGGCGAGGGCGGAGCCGTAGACGCAGTGTCGTCCAGTTTGGGTGTGCGGCGTCGTTTGCGTGCTCGTTCCAGTTCTGGTGCAGGAGGTGGCAGTAATGGCGCCGGCGGCGACGGAGGCCACGCGGCCAGCAACGCCCCGGAGTAGAGCTCAGCCGGCAGCCCCGCCACGAGCGCGGCGGCGCGGCTGGCCAACAGGCGTTCCGCCAGCATCGGAAGCGAATCTTGACGCATACTGGATAACGGCCTTACCGACACACCTGCGACCAAAATATTTTTCACATTATTTCTCAATAATCAATTGTAATCGATACATTTGTAAATTAATATGTGGTTTGAACACTCAAGTTATAACACCCGTTCCTAACTATAACACTTCCTTTACGCGTTGAGTCGCGGCTTAAACAAACACGAAGCCGAACCTATCAATGGCACATATACTTATCAGCGAGAGAGGGCAAAAAATCCGGCAAAAACCGTAAGCCAGACGCTGCGGAGGAAACATTTGGTCGCAATCACGCCGCTGCAGGTCGCTTCCGCCCCGACCTGTTGCGCAAATTGCCGCTCACTGCGACTACCTACTTAGTTTCTGTTTCGTTTATAATTTATTCATATACAATTATGGCATCGCTATGACACGCACTTATTTATCTCGTTTCTATTGCCGCGAAACAATTAAATTATGAAGCTGTGTTGACTGCGTAGTGGCAGTGGTAGCGAAGCGGGGAGGCGCGGGTGGCGGGCAGAACCGGACCACTTACCTACATAATGGAATTAATTATTCCTCCAACAACAGACTCCGCCCGCGCGCTCCTCCCAAATTATATTCAAATATTAATTTCGACGAAGAAAAGCCTTTTTGAGAGCACTTAATTAAAATTAGACAAAATCATAATTGAAAGTTCTTCTTGAGGCGTGAAGAGACCGGCGGGGAGGGGCAGCTCCTTCCCTACATTATCTACTTAGCTGTGGAATTAATTCCGGGCGCCTGTGTACTGCGACGTTGCGTTTAATTGAACGACGAGAAATATTTTGTACTTTAATAATATAACGAAGGTAATCTTAACGTTGTACTCACTTACAAAAAATATAATTACATATATATTACAAGAAAGAAAGATTTTATCAGACTAGATAACATAATTACTATTAGTGATAAATCTGGTCGATGAGATCACAAAAGGACACAACATACACAAGTATTAACAGCGTTGTTAACAATATTTTCATATTTAAAGTTTATGATTAGGAGAAGACGTCGCCGGGGCACGTGCCGTCGGCTTATCCCATAACTTTTTAATAACATTCCTTTGCTGTTTTCGAGAGTAACCGCGTAACGCGCGCGGTGTGTTCGGAATTATAACACCTCGTCATAACTAAGCATTTACAAACAGCCGCTCATTTCAATAAAATATCAAATTACATAGCAATTTTTTTTTTTTAATCATTTTAATTATTAAAAAAATATAATTTCAATATTCTATTAAGTGATTATACAAAATCATATCATATTTTTAAATGAAAAACTTATATTATAATTTAGTGCATTTTTATTATTTTTTCTAGGTTTAATATAAACTTATTTGGAATCAAATTTTCTTAAATGTTTTTTATTCTAATCTATAAATAAAAATCTGTGACATCAAAAATAAATTCGAAACGATTAAATGAATCAAGTACTTTGTATTTGTAAGTTACTTGTGAGTTACATTGTATTTGTTATATACACTGTAAATTACAACAGATGAATGTAAAAATAGTATTGATTTTAGATTGAGTATCCCTTCAAATTTTTCTCTTTCAGGTCGCAGTATTTCCACCTCGTCTTTTGTTACATTACTATAATTTCCTTGTTCAGAGCACCTCCATTCAGAACCCCACACTCAATCTTCGCAACCTTAAACAATCCTCAAATATATCTCTCATTCTATCTAATCTCACAATTGTTCCGGTCCATCACGGTATTTACAATTTTGTTATATGCACTTTTATAGTCTGTCAAGTTAGTTAGCTTATAAAGTCGTACATTATCGACGTTCACTTGCAAACGTTATAGGCCTTTTATGTCATCAGTATTTTTACGATTGAATACAAAAAACAGACGTTTCGTTTGATGCAATAAATCATTATATCATTTATTGCTAGATATTTCAAGTTTTACCTCTCAGATACATGCATACATGTGTTCACGCATATGTTCAGCCAGACACGTGTCATTATTTTTAAGACAAAAGACATGCGCCGTAAAAACGTTTTGTTACAATAATTTCTTATTTATTTATAGCTATTTTTAAACTTCTCCTTTTACATTCATGTTAATTAATACTCATGATTGAGTCAAAATAAAAGATACACGCTTAAAAAACTTAGATGAATTGAATTTAGTTAACTATTACTTTACGAATATATGTATACGATATTATATTTATTACTATTTTCGCTTATTCTTGTTACGAGTGTATTACGAGTGTATGTGTGTCATTGACAAATTATTATAAGTCAATAAACAAACTGGATTTTATTAATCATTTATAAAAAAATGTTCATGAAAAGGGTTGTTAACGTGGGCACAGGAGTGTCTCTCGCCTTTTATTGGCGGTTCGGCTGCCGGCGGGTGACGGTCGGTGATAAATTTTCACCAATGGCTGGCACACCCTTCGCCGCGATGTTTTTTACGCGCTAAAGAGTTGTAATTATCCCCTTCAATACGCCATAAATATTTGTCAATAACCCATACTCAATACGTTTATGGACTCGCCCGAGCCGCCACTCCATAACTCATTATTGCGCAAGGGCTCCCGTAACTGGCACCACAATGTTCTTTTTGTTAGGGCCTATTGTGCCTTCCTTTAAGTAACCGTACAAACTGAAATTTAATAATTTATTAAATAAAAATCTGATTATTATTATGTTTTAGTAAGAAATGACAATATAATTAATTAGAGAAGATGTTTAATAAAATAAATTTTGAATTCCGTTCAAAAAGTCTGTTTTAATTTATTTCATATTGTAGGTAATTTAATTTATATCTTTGTGTAAGCGCGGATGGTTGCTGTGACGTCAAAATGGACTAAATTTTGTGGACTCGAGTTTAATAGGATTAAATAGTACCTAATCCTAAATACAGTGCCTTACGTAAGACCGTTACCGAGCTCGCCTGACAGATTACGTCCTCGTATGGTTTCGGTATTTTAGGGTTAAGTACAATACCCGAATTTTGTACGGTATCCCTACCAGCGACCAATATATTATATTTACTACATAAAGAATTTCCATCCAGTGCCTTATGTAACTTTGCACAAAACGATTTATTGTATATATTTGTATCAACTAATTAAAGATTTCAATTATTTTAACGCCTTGTAAAATAAAGACTTATTCATAATCCCTGCAGTGTCTGAATGAATAAAAAGTATTATAAGATAAAGATCTAGAAAAGAATTAAGAGTTACTTTAAAGCCAAAAGTATCAAATGTTTTGCCATTAGTCTCAATATAAATTAATTATAAGCGTGAGTCTTCTATAAATCGTAATTATCAGATCTGATTGCAATGATCTTAACTTCTATAAATATAAAATCATATGTAAAAATAAAACATTCTTCTGTTTCGAGACCATCAATAATTTAACCTTAGCAATATTGCTCAAAAATAAAAAATAAGCAATGTTGAAACCAAAAACTATTTATTTAAAAAACTTAGAACAAAATAAAATTAATTACATAAAAACTCAAAGAAAATTTTGACATATTACCTTTCAAATACACAGAAGTAGTCGCATCCTCACATAACTCATTTCATCAATAGTAACAGTCATTTAAAAAACAAGACAAAACATCCGTATCTCTACATATCGTAGCAGCGTGCTACACGCGATGTATGGAAGCTGTAGCAGAACGCTACGCGCTCGCCGCCGACTACGCTTGACTGAATCCGCAAAAGCTCCCGTAGATGCAAATAAACCATGTGTGCTGCGCGCCGGCGGCCAATGGCTGTGCCCGCCACACGCATGTCGTGTGCCGCTAACTTTTGAAACTTTACATCCATGCTCTTACAAATTCAGCGTCTACGTATTAATAAAATAAACGAAAAGTCCACAAACCTCGGGAGTTCTGAGAAGATTGCAGCGATAAGGCCATCTCACACCAACTTCACAATTAATAGTCATTCATTTATTTCCACTGGTAACAGTTTAATGATTTGATGATTGTCCAAGCGAGTTTTATTACGTTTATAATCGAGATAAGAAAAATAAGTGAAATCGAGGAGTCGATGAAAGATGTTCCGACGGCACGGACTCGCGACTGTAAATGTACGAAGCTCGCAGTGCGAGCGCGCTCTGTGGGACCTACCACAACACTGGCGGTGGAGCGGCGAGCGTGGTCGGCCGCCCCTCCGCGATAAACACACCCCCACGCTCCTCCCCGGCCCCCGGCGCCCCGCACCGCCCCCCCGGTGCACTCCACGTGCACGCAATGCATTCACTTTTTATGGCCGTTACTACATTATGTTCCTTGCCTACCAGTTTTTTAGCTCTCCGTAACGAGCATCACATAAGCACTTTTTATGTTTACGGCCGGCTCCTGTACGGACGGGCGGTACTTTCTTTTGGAACTAATTTGAGAACGCGCTTAGATATTTTATCTGCCACTGAACTGTTGTCTTTTGATTTTTTACAAAAACACAGGTAAGAATTTGTCTGAAAATTTCTTCAATGGCATATAATTCATAACAATATATTAATATCTTATAATGTTAATGATAAATAACTGTTAGGTATTATATATAATTTTTACTCCACCGGTAATTAATTGTAACAGTATAAACCGGTTATTAATTGTAACAGTATATATTTGGGAAAACAAAAAAGCATGAAACATCCGTAGTAGACACAAGTGGCCACTATCGCTCGTATACCTCCGCAGCCGACCTCGCATTGCACAATAGTGATAGAACTGCTTGTGTTAATATACATAATACTCGTTATAAATAATAATTCGTGTTAAATTGGCGACAATATAGCAAAAATAAAGACTATCATTAGCGTGGTTAGCTTATGTTAATACGAATTCGGGCTCTTATCCAGTAGTTCACATATTAATCTCATTTTCTACATTGCATTGTAGTTTTATTAAGAATTATTACAAGATATAAACAGTTGACTTGTCACCAGCGTGTAACACCGATTGTACTACCCAACACTGTCCAACACAATCGTACGCGTGGTCGTACTCTGTAAAGTGCTAACCGCATTATAAAATAACACATGACAACTGAATATTATAATGTCTTGTGAATATAATGGTAACGCCATGATATTTTAAAGCGGACTTTATTATAATCACATAATAAAATTATCAAAATTAACACACGTTGTTATTCTATCACGTTCTCAAAAAATATGCTGATATTCGTGTGCCTATAATAATATTCATTTTGTTTACTGTAATAACAGCACTCGAGTAAAATTCCTCAAAGTAATCACATCATACTGTCATTACTTTAATCACATTCGTATTTTTAATAATCCGTACCCCCAAATTACTTAATACACTTCTTCTAATCTATTTATGAAAGTATATTATAATTAGTGATGCGTCATTAATACAATGATTATATAAAACCTGTTTATATGAGTATTAAAAAGTGATTTTGTGAAATATTGAAAAGAATTAGATACATAAAGTATATTAGAACAATTAAAATGTTAAAAGCAAACATTAAGTATGTATAGCTTATTTTTAAAACGTTTAGAACTAACATTCTTGTAGTATTGTAGATTAAAATTTAATCTGTTAAGATAAAGTTACATACATATGTAATATTTGTATGTATCTAGTATTATTTAAATAAATTTCCTTAAATTTTGTATTGCTTTGTAAATGTCACAAATATATACATAACCACTGTTAAATATTTTGTACATAGTAATATGCATATATAACATATGATAAACTTTTAGTATAAAGTAACTTTGAGATTGATTTTATTATGTCTCAGTTAAATTGTTTCATTTTGAAACGTTTTTTACAATGAGTTTAATACAAATATAACTATAACACTAATTATGATTCTACTTCAGATATAAACCAAAATTCTAATCATCACAGCTCGTCCATTTTACAAAAAATAATAAAGTAAATATTAAGCGGACCAAATAAGCGGACTTGGTCGCTGATATATGTATGTTCATATAACCATTGAATCACTGTTCCGTTGTACCTATTTCTGTATACGCTATACATGCAAAATACATTATAGCTGTTCAGTAGGTATTGTGACTAGTTTGTGCGCCCTCCAATAGTCCCGAGGCAGCTATTGACTCAAGACAACACGCATAAAAAGCATAAGTGTCGGAACCCGGTGGCATATCGTGTAAATTAAGCGTTTTTATGCGGCGGTGGCTATTTTTACCGTTTTACTATTTATACCATTTTAGTGAGCACGCGCGCGCCGCCCCAACGCTATGCAACTTTTTATCTCAATATAGGTAAAATTTAAATTTATTTAATGTCACTATTATGGAAACATTCATTCTGAAACTGCGTATATTCTTATGCAACTTTTGAACGCATGACCGTTAGAGACGTGAACTGAAATAGTATGATATTGACCTTATTTAAGTGGTCATTTAAATAGATTTGATGTCATAAAACACATTTGTCAATCGTTTGGAAAAACATTAGTACTTTCATAGTTACAAAAGCTGAATTAAATTAAAGATTATATTTTGGTGAAAACAGCACAGTTATTTCCACAATGCACGGTATAAAAAGGTTGTTAGTTTTTTAAGAACTGTTCCCACCTGCTGCTGTCGCGTGCCTTTTTTATTTTGTCGCAAATCCGACCCTGTTGTGTTTCGTATACGGTTCATTTTATTATCACTTTACGTGCAATGAGTTTTTTTCCTTAAAAACTGTGGCTCGCTTTATTTAGGTGCATTATCCCCGTGGCAGGATGTTTAGGTTTGTTATCTCGCACACGCCGTCGCACCTTGCCATGGTTTCGGGAGCAAGCCCCGATGTTTTAGCAGGATATCTATAAATTAGACAACAACACAGATCTTTGTCCCGCCAATATTTGCAGATAAGGAGGCGCGGTCGCCGAGGCAGGTGGCGTGCGAGATGCTATCTTAAACTAATATACAATGTAATGTCTGCTAATTAAAGTTAATAAACGAACCAATAAATACAAGTTCCTATTGCCAAAAAACTTTTGATTTATCGTTCTTAGAAACCGTATATTGAGAGCTAAACGGAACAATTTCTTGAATAGAAACATTTAACTATAATGAAATAGGTACGAGTACTTTGGAATATGTAATGAAATAAAATATAATCAAATAAAAATTTTAAATCTAAGCTTTTTACATAAAAGATTTAAACAAAAATGACCTTTGAAAATTGACTGCAACTTATTAATTTGCAACTAAATTATTGTGACTACTACGCTTCATTGTGGTTGAAAGGGTTAATTTTTAGTTAAAAGGACAAATCTTTTGTATTTTAACGAAAAAAGTAGTCGTGAGAACGAACAAAGGAAGGATTTCTTCCCAGATGTAATAAAGGAGCTTTTACTTTCTCTTATTTGTATCATTGTTTCAAACATTTTTGATAGTTCGAAAAATATTTGGCAAAAACATATAATTTGTAACTTTGAAATCGTTGCAAACTACAACCTGTAATGTAAATCAATGCTTGGTACGAATAAGTCTTGAATAGGTAACTATTAGTAAAAGCAGTATCGGTTGCTATAATAACCATAATAACTTAATAGTTAGATATTAGACTCGTATAAGTTGGTCGCTTTAGACTGCGGTGTTTCTTAGTTTTTTGTTGTTGAGAGCGACCATTTGTATTGCCGTGGACCGTCAAGAGTTTTTGCTTACATAAGACATAACAAAGTACCTCTGTGAATAAAACATATAAAATAATGAAGACATCAAACCACCGAAGTATATTATAACTACGAGAAATCGGGACCTTGGGTAAGAATCAGCACTTGGCATAGCAATTGGGTAAACATCCGTAGTTAGAAGGAATTTAAGGAACGAAGAGTCGGCCTGTGAATCGTTCTTAACAGTAGCCTTTCTCATAATGCCTACATGCAGCCTCTCGTGATTACGTACCAACTGTGCAACGTAAATCTACTGTAACTCTAATAAAACTTTTACTAAATATTGCTGTTTAATGTATTACTTCATTGTCATCAATCGTATTCAATATATCAAAATATTGTTAATTAGCTACGCGGTTGAGTAAAAGGTATTTGGTAGGACATGCAGAATTTACGATAAAAATAATTTAATTAACCTGCAAAAACTGTTCGCAAACTGTACAAATTAAATATTTGAATAGTTACCATTTTTTATCAATACCAGTGACCGCGCAATTCGGTGTAATTCATAAAATTTAGATGTGAAAATTATTGAGGTTCTTATGTAAGTAAACGTTAAGAGGTAGGCAGAGGAGTATAGTATACCAGTTACAATTACGTCCCATTATGGAATAGGTGGTGACACTATTGCCATACACGGCACATATCCGGACTCTTATGTAAGTGACACAGGTATACCTCTATAAATATCTGGACTGTGTCAATGGTGTATTAAAATATTTAAATTCGTTTTAATATATTTATGATACACAATATCGTCAAATCTTCGCTTTCTGCACTTTTTTTTCATATAAACTTACCATACCAAATCAAGCATTTTCTTCTTTTCCTCGCACGTAAGATACTTAAAAAGAGTAGGTACAAAGATTTCTATCCACGTCTTAATACATATATAGATGTAGATAGGGTTGAGATATTTGCGATGCAGCTCGCAAAACGATTTGCCGAACATCGGCTTCATCTACTGATGCACAGGAGTAGGTAGCACAATAAAATTTGAAAGCGAAAGTTATCAATAGTCCGTCACAAAGGGCGCCGATATGCGCAAATTGCTTGCAATTTGTCCTATTGCGTTTAAACGTTAAACAATGGCGATTTATGTTAGCTTTGTAAATTGGAGCACAACCCGATTTTACGACACCGGCCGCGGCATTGTTTGTTACATGAAAGATGAAACCTTGCAAATTCATTGTTCTTATAGATAATGAGGCCGGGCGCGTACACCCTGACAATATTTACTGTCCACTGTTATATACATGTGTAAATAAACGTTTTGTTTTCCTTTTGCCCGAAACTCTATTAATAAATATTGATAAGTGTTACAGGTTACAGATTTGTTAATTTTGAAAAACCGTTTCCTCAACACATTTTGGTGGCTGCGTGCAGTTTGAATGGCATATCTTCATACAT
>DWEI01000662.1:0-20279 GCA_018245875.1 Mysoria ambigua
ATAGCGGGACGTAAATGTAACTGGTGAAACGTGGGAGTGTTCTGCATTCCTCTGCCTACCTCTTCGGGGATAACAGGCGTCATGTTACGTTTTTTATATTTAATCTTGATCATTCAACTACTTGACTGTCTTACGGTTGTAGTAATATATTTATTCGGTAATATTGACAGTAAAAATTATTAGATTTCTATTTCGATAATTCCATCACCCTGTTTCATAATACTGGATGCATTCATATTCTGTTCCTTGATAAACGATTCTACACTGAAAAAAGATAGATAAGTAACAAACCGCAAGGGAATTTTTTTATTACAACAAAAACTAGGGAAAAAAAACGGCAAACCATTTCTAGTGAAACTCGGACATACGAGAACCAAAATTTGAATTTTGTTACAAGCGCTGCCATTCTGCTCGTAAATTATTATCGTCAATATTCAGTTGCTGACGAGAATTGAGGATTTTTGTGCGAAAATATTATGTCCTGTGTAAGAATTTGTAAGAATAGGTTGAACCTGTGAAGGATTGTAACAATTTCTCAAAAATTTGTATCTCAAATGCACAGATATTTAAACTATATGCTGGACTAAGGGCATATAATTTCAAATCTTATGAACATAACATCATTATTTATTTATATTAATAATTAAAAAATAACATTGTAAAATAATACAGAATAAGTAAAATAGTAGTGTAATTACAATAGGCCAATGAAACAACTGATAAAACATTAGTAAAGTAAAGGAAAGGAATGTCATTTAAAGAACGTTAACGTTGCATTTTGTAAGTGTGAATATCTTTTATTTGCCATCCGTCGGTACTCGACGAGTGGGTTAACCTCTAATTGTAAGCGTGAATGCTACTGACGTTGTGGCTACGTAATATCCTGTCAACGCTGACCTCTGCAACGAATACATCACGCGACTGTTCAACAACGAGCCCCACTGTGCCCCACAGCACGCCGCCGCATTTGAACGCAATAACCAACAGATTAAAGCTGCGAAACGCTCTCGAGGTCTTTATTACGAAAGCAATAAAGACTACATTTAACATCAAAGGTCCGGAATTAAAGTCGAAATGAAACTTCGGTGATCCTTCGCTGTTTGTTTCGTCTTGGTATCAGTTAATAATGTCTTTTTGCTCCGTTCTCGGATCGGAGTTTCGTTCTAAAGTAAATATAATAGACGCAACTTGAGAGACACGGTTTCGCAACCGGATCCGGTGCTTTCTGTGTACATGTTGGACAATGGAGAAGTACTGTTTCCGTGACGTATTTGATCGAATGTTCTTTTTTAACGGGAGAATACGAAACATGACCTGCCTGAGGTACATATTTGGGGAGGGCAAATGTTTGCGTTACAGTTTTTGAGGTGCCGTAAGAGTAAGCGAACGTGAAGTGATGTCCATTTTAGTCCCTCGTTTCCATTGGGGTATAAATAAATTAACATATTGATAATTATAGTACCTGAAACGAAGGGACTACTATTACGAAACGTATCGTATTGAAAATTAAGTCAGATTATAATACAGTATGAGGTGTAGTTACATTAAATGGACAGCTAGATTCCATGGTGGGCGAAACAATAGTTTACAATTTGTTATCGGCAACAGTTGTCCTGTATTGTTATCGTATAAGATCACATAAGAAACATAGCTTAAGACCGGAAATTATCCAGTAAGTAAACCTTCTATTACAAGCCTGGCTCCATTTCAATTGTGCATGAAATAGGATTGTATTTGCAGATAATATTAAGAGTTTCATTGTTAATTTATCTTTCATATATCCATAAATTAATATTCCTAACAATTTATCACTAGTATGTACACGTCTAACAATAGATAAAACGATAAACTACGTTCAAAAAAGGTAGTTCTTAGTCTTAGCAAAAAGTGAACGCTACTTTAGGCATTTAATACAAGTCTATCCGTTATACGCACAAATCTCGTAAATATGATCTTATCCTTGAATTTAAAATAGACGTCATCGTAGAATCAGCTAGGGTATTTATAACATTTTGAACATCACATTATTATTTTTCATATATCTATAAAGGATACTTTTCAGTAGATCTGCAAAACTTGTGACAGATTATTTAGATTTAAAATTTTCTATTACACCACACGTAACTTGTTCTTTTCCATTACTCAACGGTATCATCATTCATCCTACTACCATAGATATCAAAATTACAAAGAATTGTTGAAGCTAGAAAAACCCAATAACGCTTTGCCTGGTGGTACGATACCTAGGATCTTATCTCTCGATAAGTAGTCCAAATTACAATCAGTCCATCAATTACGCAGTCAATATTTATATTTATTTTTACTATTCTTCCAGGCCTTAACGATAGATCATGTCATTAGGCACTAAGTTGGCACTTCAATGCGCATGGTTGTTGGTACAGAGTGAAAAATATGTACAAAAGTGAAAAAAAAAGTTCGCTAATACATTACCATTTCTTCGTGTTCCGATATGTCGTTGTGTCGTATTATGTCGTTATAAGAAGAACAAAGAAAACCATACACACAATAGAACTATTAAGGCGACAATTTTATAAAGGTATTTTGCCTCTGCCTGATAGCTGTCTCACTCTGTTCTAGGTTAATAGTCTCTATTTGGGTCACAGATAAGAATTAAATTTATATAATGCCTTTTCACGTCCGGACCTATTTGAGAGGTCTACATGTAAAACGATTCAACGTAATATATTTGTAAGTTTTTTTAAGGCTTGTTAATGTAATAGTTTTGAGACGAATATCTTTCATTTACGTATTTGTTAGTTATTAATTTGATTTTGAAAGTATCAATAACTTGTTTATTATAAAAATATAAGTACGTAACATAATGATAAGTAATGTAACATAATGATTTGAGTATCGATAATTGATTGATGAATGATTCGATTATAATATTATACTTTTTAGTAAAGTAATTTACTGTTAATAGTTTCATATTATGGCTTATACAATACTCATACTCGTGTCGTACCGGAATCAACTAGATATTTAATGACTCATTCATACAATATTATTCGTCTAAGTAATCCCTTAAAATGAAAACCTCACGTAAACAAAAATACATTTAGCAACAGCCCTCAAACATTTATATCACGGTCCGCGACACCACAAAGGCAGTCAGAGACGCAATAAAATAATTAAGTGAAGTTGCGAGGAGCACGCGAGCGGCCGTTCGGGCGCTGTGCTCAAAGTCGCCAGAGGAGAGAATTAATAGGGTTATTGTGGCAATAAATACAGAGGCGCCTAGTTTGCGGCCGGCCGTGGTCAGATAAATCAAGAGGGAGCGCCGCAAGATGTCCTGCGCAACACCCTTCTATTCGCTCGGCGTGCCTCAAGAGACAGGCGACGGCGGGTTAAGTTAATAAGTGAACGCGAGTGTGGCACATTTCTATCATTCCGTATTTTTGGCAAAAGATAGTGCCAGTTAGTAAATCTCCATCAATGTAACACGCTTTTATTTTTTGAAAATGTGTGTGATATAAAAACACAAATAAGGAATAACATCGGATTAAAATTATTTTTAAATTTTTAATACTTTTTTAATAACAAGCAATAAAAGCTTGTTTTAAAAAGTTTTTTTTTATTTGATTTTATTTATAAGAAAATAAAACATGATTATAATTGAACACGTCGATTTTATGCTACTGTTATTTATAACATATAATTCTTAAGAACTTTGATATCCGTATATCGTCAGTTTTCTTCTTGTACCATACTTTTCTAGCTCGAGGTGAAGCTTCAAACTTCGGAGGCCGCCCGCAAAGGGAACGTCGCGTTATATCGAGCAAGTTATTTCTCCGACAATACATTAAAGTGTTCAGTATTCAACCGACGTGCAAGCTTAATGTGTAAACCATTATCCAATTGATAGCAGAGTGATTGCTCATATGTGCACACGCTACGTGCACTACACCGCAGAGTTAGAAGGATTACTAGCAAACATAATGTTTAATTCACGCTGTGCAATATCATTGGATATTGCATAGGTGTTTTGGTGCGCTTGGTGTTAAAAATAGAACATGGGCTATATTAATATTGATAATTTATGAAGTGGCGATAGCCGAGCGGTCGAAAATTCGAGAGCTTTTTTCGCGAGTTCACGTTTGAAACCCTTGTGGAATCACTTTTCTGTTACATTTGCATTTTAACTATGGCGTGTGAAATGTGGTAACTCGTTCTTGGCCAGCATGGTTGTCCATGCCCTTCACCTTAATTCTTTTTCAGGATCTCTTTGGGTTAACTCGTAAAGTGTCATTAGGCGTTAAGTGCGCCCTTTTTAACTTAACTATATATAAAAATTAACATTAAATAAAATAGATAAAAGGAATTGTTCTCGTTTCGTGAGTAGACCTATGTCCAGTAGTGAAACAATACAATAGCAGAACGATCGATCACGACGATAATAATATAGAGTTTTGGTAATGCTACGACCTATTTATTTATTTATTCTCTATTTAAACCTTACAGAAAAGTAAAGGAATAAAAAGGCGGACTTAATGCTAAAAGCATTCTCTGCTAGTCAACCTTATTATTATTAACCTATTTATTTTCGAAGACAAAGTAAAACATAATATATGAAGTAATATCGGAGAACACCTCTTTATCCACGGTCGCAATTATATACAAACAAAACAATGGAAGAGGAACAATTACTTTAATGATGTGACCGACCCTTCGACATCTCGTACCCTCATTCATTCATTACCAATTGAAATACGAATAAGGTTTGAACTTTCCAACTTCAGGCATCAGGGGGTGACCGCGTGCTTGGGACTCGCGTGCAAAAACTCTGCAAAGCAATGCGGATGTAAATACTCTTATTATAATATCGCAACTGATTACGGTGTTCAGTAAATGTTTAATTTAAATGTGAAAACAACGTACAAGTTGCCTGTAGTAATGGAGCGATTTGCATGTCTCCAGTAAGTGGCCCTCAGGGACGCAGTACTCCACTTGCCGTGGCAGTGACAAATGGCGTGGCCGACAGCGGTTTTGTTTTGCCCGTTCCTACTCTAATGAATGTTTGGCAGACTTTTTAGATTAGTTGCGTGGAGCGAAGTCGAGACCGTAAGTTTTACGTGTTGTTCGCGATATGTTGCAGCGAAATAAAAACAGCTAACGGAATGAAAGACGTTAATTAGACGTTTTAACGGCCTTTGAGTATAGTTAAATTTATACTTCAAACAAAAAAACATTTGTTTAATTATTGACATTATGTGAGGGTTGTTTTATTCTATCAAAAACAGAACGAAAAATAATGTATATGTTTTATTAAATCATTTGTGGAATTATCTTGATAAAGTGACAATTAGGATCAATGTGATGTAGAGAACTAGATCAGAAATTGTTTTTAATTTATATAAATTTAGAAATTAGTTAGTTTTAAAGCTTCTTTTACACAGTTTTTTTTTCTTTCAGCTGAGGTAATTACTCAGGTGTCGATGCTATCCTAAGTGCTGTTAAACTATGTCAAAAAAACGACGGACAGGAGGGTGAGCGATGCCGACAATATTGTCTAGTTAGTACCCACATGCCCAGCGTGGCGGTTAACGATAAGATTCTTCACGGGAAGCCACAGTCTAGCAATGGACTGAGATATGCTGATAATAGTGATAATGATAATTATAACACTCTGTCAGGGAAAAGAGCATGCTTCAATAGACAAATAACTTGATTGATCTTTTCATCGATTTTTACCATACATTTTGAGTTTCGTAATTTACAACGTCACATTGACGAATTATGTCTTTAATTGCGCGAATGCAAATTTGGATGTATAGGTACTAAATGTACTAATTCAAAACCTCGTGGGTTCACATCATCAATCACCCAATGAAAAGATTTCGAGTTAAAAGAAATGTGAATGAAGTATTCGATCGATTAGTTCAAAACTTTTTTTGCCTACATTTGCCGTTGGTCGTTGGCTGCGTAAATTTTAATTATCAAGTACTTTACGGTAATGTCAGAGTGTGTGACAAATGCTTTGGTGCGATTAGTGTAACAAGGACGATTCCAGACAAGTTTACATAATATTTTTATTCAATATCTTTGAATAATTTCAGGATCGTTATTAGAACAGTTATTTATATCTGTAATTAGATAATTTTTGATAAAAACGTTATGACACAATAGCTTACAATTAAACATAACAGTGTGACGTAAAAGCTGCACATGTGGCTATCGGGTTCAATGACTGTTAAAACAAATGGCCATTCGTCCTGAATAGCATGCCGTCGCACCTATAGACGAATATTTCAGTTCTCATCCCGCTGTGTGTGTGACTATTTTGTATAGGACGGAAACTCACCAACATTAACTGTATTTGTTCCCGGTGTTTGGTAATAGGCTCAACGCCTATTCCAGGGTGGGACGTAAACGTAACTGGTAAAATGTGGGATTATACTAGACTCCTCTGCCTACCTCTTAGCGGACTAAATCTTGCTAATAAGTCTTTATTCTTGTTACCAGGTAATATTAAGTAGTAACCACCAATAGTAATCAATACTAACACTAAAGCACTACTCCTGAGTAGTGTTTAGCGATGGTAACGTGTTATGAACGCTGTTGATGGCTGCCTGAGTTGCTGCCTGCTCGTTTGCTGTTCTTTATAGATACAAGAGGACAGTTAAAATCCTAAAACCCTTACGATACCAAATCTACATATTGTAGATGATAAAAAATTTACTATATAATTTTATTTTTATTTTGAGGCTGCAAGGGGTTGCAAACGTTTAATGTATGAACCTACCTACCTCACCCACATGCGCTGCAGCAAACGGGGCTCTGGCGACCGTCTGCTATCTTTATAGCGCAGGTTTCGCAGGCACAATTGACCGCCCTGCCGACGGACGGGTAGCAGCGGAGGCGTTGCGAGACGTTGTGCTCTGAGACCTCCGATTCGCAGGCACAAGGCGGGAATTATGATGATGATGATTCAACAGCAAAACTTGTAGAAAAAAAGAGCAGTAGGGTCTGTATATAGTGCTAATTCGACTTGAAACAACACAAAATATTCTTTGGATCACGTGAAATGATAGAGTAACGATTAAAAAAATCTTCGCCTCGCGCAAGTGTAGCAAAAAATCAAGTAGAACGTCCAGTGCTCGAGTCACACGGTTGTTCTAAGCGGTACAAACGAAGGAACCCTCTTAAAACCGTTATTTATTAAGCGCGCCCGCTTTTGCCATGTTTTTTTAAATTTCGTATTAATGGTGTACGACGTTGAGCGAACTCTGCGCCTTTGCTTTTTATTTTCTACTGGCAAAGACGGTAGGTACTCAGGTTTTTGGGTGCGAATAATATTTTGAGCTTAAGCAGCATCCTTAATGGTATTTTAAAATTTTCAAGCGGTTACTTTTTAATAACTGTATTGTAAACTCTCATGTTATGTAATTATATCGTGACTTGTCGATATAAGAGTAATTTTAGGAAAAGTACATGTCGTAGGTAACTAACTACAATAGACTGTTAAGTATAATACTGTTGATAGATATCCAACAATTATTCAAAACAAGAGTAAATAGGCGCTTTCGAGGAAAGCGCGCTACGTCCAGGACTGCAACACGTTTTCCGTCAGGTGGGATAGCAGGCACACATGAGCACTTTGCTAAATAAAAAAACATCTTCAACTTTAATAAACAAACAATAATTTACGTTTCAAATATGTCTACTATAATGTATATTGCCTGATTGAATGACTGATGAAACTGTGAAGAACAAAATGTTACAATTATTTAAATAGCACAAGTACAGACGATATCACAAAAATCATGCTCGCCTTATCATTTTTCTATTAACGTAACTTAACACCTGTAATCTTCGAAGGGGTAGGCAGAAGCAAACGTAACTGGTGTAATCATGGGAATGCAGAACATTCCCACAATTCACCAGTAACGTTTAGGTCCCACTATGGAATAGGTGGTGAGCCTTTTGGCATGCATCAGGCACATGTCCAGACTTGGAACCACTACTAGAAATTTTAAATTAGAAAATTTTGTAGCGTTCGACCAGTGAATCGAACCCGAGACTTCCCGATCGCCAGTCGCACATGCAACCAAGACGACCAACGAGGCAGTCATTTTTTTTACTATTAACATTTATTAGTTGACAATACTTTTAAGGTAGTTATGGAGGCAGTGTATACCTACGATAAGACTATATTGTAATAAGACACTGAAGAGAACAAATACGATTAATATCGTAGCAAATTGTTTTACTAAGAGCTGATGTCCTCTTTTAATCGGAAATTCTTTTGAACGAGGTATCAGAAACTTCTATAGCAAACAGAAAAGTTCAAAAGAAATAAAAGAAATGAACTGTGCGGGTCCCGGATAATTCCAAGACGGCGCACAATTCCGATAATTTCAGGCAAACATCTAAACGTCTCACAGATTTTCAGACCTTAGTGAACCGGGCTAGAAACATTTCAAGGTAAACTGTAAGCCAGTCAAGCGAATTAGTTCACACTGCTTAAATTTATTACATCGATTAGACTTTATGATGGAGCCCATTGGTGATCAAGTATGTGTAACGCTCAACAGAACATAGTCGAAATACTAGATATCTAACGGACTCAGGATCGAATCAGTGTACGCTAATAGAATAGCAACAACAAAGATATTATTTTCACGGACGATCTGCGAGCTACTCACGCTCACGTGTGCAATGACCTCGATACCCAGCTCGCCTGCGCCCAAATGATTTTTGGTTCTCCCCATAAACTGTCGGTGATGCGAAACATATGCTGGCCTTGAACTAGTTTAGGATTTGTTATTTGTATCGGGTAATACCTACCAATTACATGCGTCAAACGTTTAATGTTAATATGTCTGAATTCTGTAGGAGAAGTAATCAAAATATTAACCTTACTTAATTTACTTGAGCAGTTAGATATGTGTATTGCATTCATACACATTCTTTATTAATATTTCAATATTAACTCACATTGTACACGCGACATACAGTATGGTACGAAGCAAACTGTACATATATTAGCCATATGTTCCAGTATACGTTCAAAACTTTTATTCTAAAGTTGCCGAAGTTTTTATTTAAGTTGTGCTATACACGAGTACGTTACACATACGCCTATAGGTATCCCACGCTACTTTCTAAGTTGAACCGTTCTTAGACATTCCTGTCTGCTTCATCTCCCTTGGAGCAAGGAAAACTTTCACCAACTCCTTTAATCCTGGCAATGTGTTTTGTCGCGGGGTATGCCCATTGTTGCCAGAAAACTTTTCTTCATTCCAACGTTTTTTTCTTTAATTTTATTTCGTCCCCTGTGGATTATCTCGTCTTTGCGTTTTATATTGTGCGATTGCTACATTTTAGAGTATCAACTTCTCTCACCTTATTCGTTTGCTTTTGTGCATAAAATAGAATCCTCACTTGATGATTCAACTTTTGTCAAAAAGTTACAATTGACTTTTAGAACATCTCTGATTACATTTGAATCTAACTTCAGCTGCATGAAGACGTGTTGGTTGCTAGCGTGTCTCTCGATCGGGACGTCTTGGGTTAAAATCTATTTTTCTAATAAACTTTTTCTAATAGTAGCGCGCAGTGCTCGCAGTTTAGCATTTCGCCCGATGTATGGCAACAGTCTCACCACATATTGGGACGTAAGGGTAGCTTGTGAAACGTGGGAGTTCACTACATTCCTCGGCCTATTTAATCGGGTATTACATAGGTGACGTTACACAATGTATTTTATACAAGATAAAGAAATAAAACTGAGATGATGTGTGTACTAATATTGCCATGAAAAAGCAGTCAATCCAGGTGGGTACGTGGATAAAGTTTAGGGAACGTAAATCAAGGATCGCAAATTTTACAGATTTTTGCGGAAAAGACCGTGTTTTCAAAGGAATTACCGCGAAATGTGTGCGAGACACGACGTGCCGTCAGCCCCGCTCCGACCCCGCGAGATCTGCGGACCCCCCGTTGACCCCCGGCCTGTCGACTGCACCCGATGCCTTCGTTAAAATTGTGTTAAAAAACCTTGACAATTTCTCTACACTTTCTTGGACTAACCTCGGAAATGGAAGTCGAGTATCTAATATTGAAGAAAACATTATAATAGTCTAGTAATGCTTTACCGGTTATCATTTTTACCTTCAATTATTTGAAGTTCAACTAATTGTAGTTCAGTATGATCAAACCTTGCAAAATCAATATCGTTATAAGGTTTATATCAATCAATTAACTAGACTGTCTCCTTGGTCGTGTTGATTGCAGGTGCGACTGCCGATCGGGAGGACTCGGGTTCGATTCCCGGGTCGAACCCTACAAAAAAATCTAATTTATATTTTCTACCAATGGTTCGGAATCTGGATATATGCCCGATGCATGGCAATAGGCTCACCACCTATTCCATAGTAGGACGTAAAAATAACTGGTGAATCGTGGGAATTTTCTGTATTTCTCTGCCTACCTCTTCGGGGATTACAGGCGTCAAATTACAAATAACTAACGTATGTACATCACAGGTATGTATGGAAAGTAGTGTATCTCCACCTTTTTACATTTACTTTTATTTCCCACTACGAAACAGTTGATGAGCCTATTGTTATACATGGGACACATATCCAGAAACCGAGCCACTACTAGAAAACTTAAGTTAGAAAAATTCTAATGTGTTTGACCTGGGATTGATGTCTAGGAATTATAGCATCGGCACCCAGATTGTAACCAACACGAGTTGGCATTTATAATATTCCAATGTATTTTACAAATATTAATAGTTAAGGCTATGTAATATTTTCAGCATCATTCTAGACGGTTTGTAGAATTAATTTGGTTACAATATATAACAATATTTTAAATATTTTAATATAGATAATAGTAAAAAAGTAGTTGTAGAAGTATTGCACTTGTCCAGGCTCTCGTTGGCATGTTGTGGGTCAATTACCAATACTTGTTAGTTCTCTAGACATGATAACGGTTCGTTATCGATGTGTAATGTTAAAAGAAGTTTTAAATATTTTTTAATAACGTCTTAGACGCGCTTAATATGCGTGTGACGACAAGAATACGGAGGTACGCCATAGTCTGGATAAGTAAACCTATAGTAATATTGCTGAAAGTAAATGTAATGATTAATTCTAGCAACACGTGACATACAATGTAAAGAGTTTCATCACAAACGTCCAACAATGGAACATACCATGACAAAATCGATCGTTCCAATAATAAGGCGAACGTTGCGTTGCCGCGTCGGTTTGTTTGTCCTGTCTCCGAGTGAAGGTTCGCAACTCAATTTATGTACAAAACGCGATGTTTGCCGTACAGGGACATACCGATTCACCCTAATCTGGGATATTGTGTTTGCCGTACTAGTTCCAACAATATGAGCACTGAAATCCTTATTGATTCTATTATCAAAATCCTTGCCAATACTGAGAATAATTTAGTTGACGACATAATACGAAACGATGGTTTGTACAATGTTTTTAGAAATAATAACGTGCGGTGTACTCGCAGTTACACAGCAGGTGTACTTCATACGCAAACTCAATATGGACAAGCAGTCTGGATAATAGTCGTTATATTAGTTTTAAATTAATTTTAGAGAATAAATGCTTGATTTTATGAACCACTTCAGTACGTCAGTGCCTCTATGGTTTATACCTTAAACCTGTTAAAATCTTTGGATATTTATGCAATATAGAATAATTTCATATAAAAAAATAACATCTACATGGGCATATTTAGCCATTAATAAAATTCACCTAACTTCACATTGGCCCAACCTGTATTTCCAATAAAGAAATTGATTGGTAAAAGGAAACGTTTAGATTATAACGCGAAATTTCCTCAATTCATTGCGAAGTATAAAGACGTAAGCAATCCTTTCAATAATCATTGCGTTCGCAATAAAGTTTCCAGCCCTGTCATCGGCACGAGTCAACGAGTCAATAGAAATTCTCATATAGGAACTTTCGATTCATCGAAGAAACAAAATGAGTCAAGTTGTAGCGTAAAAGAAATTGGATTTCGTATTGAATTGACGGGGTGGAGCCGGAGGGAGGAGAAAGGTAAACACAGGTGAAGGCGAAGGTAAATACGATATGTCAAAGATCGAGGCTTAGTCAGCATTTCCGGTAAGTAAGATTCCTGCAGTTTTACTTCGAAGTCGTGTACAGTAATCCGTTCATTATATTTTTTTTGCATGAACGTCTTCTTTTCTAAATCTCTATATTATAGCATGGAAATATCCTTTTAAACTAGTAAAGGGCAGTCGTTCTGTATACACATGTATGTTTTCATGAGATCTATGTTCTCATTGTTATTTAACTAGATATGTTCACCGGTTTCCCCCCATACGGATAATTTAAGAAAATTTACAAATGTTAAAAATTGCAGTATTTCCGCATATTCATATTCATTAGGTCATATTTTTAAGTATCGCGTCGTACGAACGCGAATCGTGTTATTCAGAATAGGTAACAAAAAAAGGTATGTAAGTACTACAGACATATGTTTGTAGCGCGGCACTAGAATACGAGCCACGATATCGTCTGCCTGTCATAGGAGGCGACTAAAAGAAAGATTGCACCCGCAGGTTGCCACCGAATGGACTAAGAGTTCGAACCCCTCAGGTGAACTGAAATGAATTTAAGAGATAGACTAGAGCAGTGTTGTTATTAAAATTTTAAATTATATCTTAACCGATGCGTCCAAATAACATGGTATCGAAGATAAGGTATCTTTATAATTGTTTACTTAAAATCAAACAGGTGAAGATGATCTAGTTTGATCCAGGAAAGAATGAGGCGAACGAAATCTACAATTTAAAAGTCTTATTCCGACAAGTATTTAACTGGAGTACAAGGCCTCTGTCTTTTACTCTAGACTATTTATATATTGCATGGATTTATCTCCTCTCGGTGACAAAATTAACATACAAATTCATACAATCTACTGCAACTTGGGAATAGTCGAACGAACTCCCTCGTGGAATTAGTTTTCACAAGTTCGCGGACATGTGTTGATGGATTATGGATTTGTATATTCAAAAATATGAACTTCGGCTTCACTCCAAAAGCTTTACTGTGGTGGTCATTCCCAAATAATTATTAAGCTCAACTTTGAACATATTGTATTTATTCAGATGCGTTGAAACATGCGTAATGCGTAAAGAAACAAAGTGTCGCATATAATTTTTCCTCAGCCAAGAGCAACTAAGTGTGTCTGGCATAAAAAATAATGAGCTCAGAGTGGCTGACACCAAAGAAACAAGAACATGTAACAAGGGCCACCCTGATTTAGCACGTGTCTTATCTAGTAATATAATAAGCGCAATAAGGTCCACATTCGCACAATACGTCCCAATCGCGCTCCTGTTATCCCCAAATCCAGGGAGCAGACAAAGAGCTTCCGCTCCACGCTCAGCCGTTCACTTCCGTCGACACTACAACCTACAACCTTTTATCGATCGTGTCTTATCGCAATGTATGTTAGTCTGTTTATAATGCTATGTGTGTTGCGACCGGTATATAATTTATAATGAATTAGACATGAGTAATAGATACCCCCTGCCAACCCTTTAAGGGACCTGGTGTGATATAGTAGTAATATAATATCAAGCTTGTATTTCTTCAAATGCATATGCAGGTGTATGTTTAGGGAGATAATTTGAAAGGATAATACGAAAGTCTCATTAATAATAAAATGGCCACAAAATGGGTTAAAACATCAACTCCATATGTATATACGCATGTATATGTATTATTAGCGGTCATACCTATATTATGGAAAAATAACTATGTTAATATATAATGCTTACGACATGATATAACTCGAGTACATATTTCTATGTTTCCTTTATGTATAAAAACCTCGATCTGGACATTATTAAATTTATGCTATCAACGATTAAATCGCTTACGTTACACTATATTTAAAACGAGGCGTAGTATTAGAAACGAAAAAACTATTTGATAAGGGATTTATTTTGCTATTTCAGCCTAAACCCCTGTTGTATTTCCGTCTAGTTAAACTTTTATGGCTCGACTTCCGAGTCCCAGGTTCGGTTTTATGATCGTCTGGACTCAAACCCGTTTAATGGCGGAATCGGCGATCACGCAACAAAATCTAGCTATACTTACAGCTACGCCAATATTGTGGGGGCTACGTTATAACTCGTCTAGTGACTCCCCTGAACCCTTGCATTAACCAATTTACACCCCCGATTTCGACCCTGCGGCGTATAAATTTTACGTAACAGACGAGCCGCTTCCGGACCTCGCCTTTAAAAATGGGGGGCGATTCCTTAAAAATACAGGACGTTGCCACCACCTTTGTTCTCAGCACCGTAAGGTTCACAAGTCAATGGTGCGAGAACAAAATTCGCGCCGTGAAAATACGGCCACATCATAATTGGTCGTTAAAACGGCGTTTTTCGTATGTTTCCCCCACATCAGAGAAATACTTTTGTGTTTGTACGTGTATAGCGCACCGTGGTATTGAATAAAGATGTAATTTTACAGTAACATTATCACTGTCACAATTTTGAACCCCATAGTGGCGTTAATTGCATGAGTCCCATGGATGTAACGCGATATTACAAAATATGCGTTTCGTTATGTGAAGTTTTACTTAGCTCAATTAACTTCCAGTCAATTTAATTTCCAGCGTTGGTATATAATTGAGAGATTGATATTAACATGATGTATTATTATATTAAAGCAACGATCGTACTTTATTCTATTTTATATGCAGACAAACGTCACAAACGTGTACTCACTAGAATAATTAATATTACGATGCATTAGACTGACTCACAGAATATTAACGGATGGTTGCACCTTATCCCACGATGTTTATTTTGCCATTCGATTCTTACCTGAAACAGAATGAGATAAATCAGTTAACAATTTTTGCCTAATTAACGCCTTGTGAAGTAGGGCCCTAATTGGTTTGATTAACGACTAGATTAATTGTTTAAAAAAATTGAAACTAAAATTTAATATACAATGCCACAATCAACTCTTACGAGTAACTCAATATTTAGGGCTCGTTTAATTATGATTTATAGAAAAAAAGAATTGGGGCGAAGTTTACACATTTGGTTCATTTCCTGTTGATAAGGTGTATAGCTTTATGCCCCTTTACTGCTTGTACAATATTTTGTGTCTAATTATGTGTGGCTGCCTCGCTCGTTATTGGTTGTAAGTGCGACTGTCAATCGAGATTCGAACCCAGGACGGGTTCGAATCCCATGTCGGGTGCTATTGGATTTTTCTAAATTGCAATTCATAACAGTGGCTCGGAGACTAGGGCAACTGGTGGCCGAGACGTAACTGGTGAAATATATCATGTACTCATTCCTCTGCCTACCCTTCGGAGGATTACAGGCGTGATTACTGCAACCATTTACTAACCGGTCGATGTGTTGCATTCAGCTATATCGACTCGCACAGACGTGCGTACAGAACAGTAGCGCGGGAGATGCACAAGTGGCGCCCGGGCGCGGCAATTATCTAATTACGTGCGCAGAGCCGGGCGCGCAAACATCGCCGGTGTTTGCGCAATTTGTTGAACTGCAGCAAGATGTAAATTCTCTGCTAAGTCTTGTATCCTCCAGCTTAAGTCGTACGAGTTATACGTAGCTACACTGATTGCATCTCTACGTGTTTATGCTACCCACTGCAATGGAGTGTATACGCTGCTGTTCCAGTCCTATATATAAGAGGTAAAAATCATTGATTAAATGTTGCCAGTTTACATTTATCTACTTGTCAAAGAATCGACGATTTTCGATAAATTTATTGTAATAATTCTGGTAGGCATCGATAAGTACGTTGGTGAAAGATGTGAAATTGTTTAGAGATTTTGTATTCATACATATTGCTTGTTAGATTAATAAAAAAAAGTATATCAATCGACGGCGTGGTGCAGGTGCAACTACTGTCATATATATTGCTGTCATTGCTCACTTTTTTATTTGTTTTATTAATATCGAATAAACCTGGGAACATTTTATCTTGCAAGTACTATATGTAATTTTTTTCGCGATGAAACAAATTATTACCATAAAATTTTAGAACATTATTTAAAATAATATATTTAATACATTGCGTTGTTGCTCATGTTCCACGCTGCGTCCATACCAATGATATTTGGGTTTAGGCTTACACGAGGCGAGCCATTACGGATATATATGAGTTACAGTGACCGTGTAACAAACAAGTTAATCTTTGTAAGCCTCATTTGTAAAATAAAAAAACAAACGTGCAACGTCCGCCAGCGTGGCAGCGGTGTTTAGGTTATTTGTTACGGAAATGACGTAATGCTGGTGTTCGTCGACAACGAATCCAATGTCTACCGGTTCATATACACTCGATTTCAGTAATGGGATTGCCCATAATAATATCCAGTTCAAATAGTACTATTGTTTTAAATTTTTCATTCTACCATTCTAAATAAGTTCTGTTATAAATTGTTTCATTTTGTATTTCTTCAAAGACAATTATTTTCTTTCGTTCGAGTATTGTAATTCGTTGCTTGCTTAGCATAATTAAATGAATTTTAAATGTTTATATATATTTTTTTTTCTTTCGTTTTCTATTTACTGAAATTCGCATTCGCGATACGGCTGTTTTTCTATTATAATTATTTTTATTTCTAGAAGCTGGGAAATTAATGAAGCCCAGATGTCAACGGAAGTTTTTATAACCTAACGCGTAAAGTTTTTGCCGGGTATGAATGAATAAGTCAATAACATCAGAAAGGACACCGCATCGTACAACAAATTGAACTGCAATCACTGATCCATAATTTTTAAATCACTGTTACTTTTTAAACTATTAGTTTTATTAACGAATCGTTACTTTAATATATATACCGTGTTAATTTTAACGAATGAAACCATTTAAAAACGAGCAAATGCAAAAAATAATAAAAAAATCACTGAACGCATGATGAGTCACGGCGTGTGACTGACGGAGTGAACCGAACGCAGCGCAGACTCGAGGATGTGGAGAAAATTAAACATTTTGCACATTACTAACATTAATTAATATTTCTGCCATCAATTTCATTCGCAGCACGTCATCCATCACAATACATCACTTGGAACATCTGAAGAAAATACATACAACGTAATAACAGAGAATTGTTGTACACTTAAAAATATTGTCTGTTAAACGGTTTACAAAGGAAAATTATTTAGCGCCTTAAAGTACCCAGTTTCAAAATGAAGAAAACGGTATTAGGCACAATTTATGTCTTGAATTAAACGTCTCGCTCGTGTCGCTAATGGGCTCAGTCTCGAAATGCCGGTCTTGTCTGGCAGTCAATTTAATCAAACGTTATTTTCATGTAATTGTCAGTTTCGAGTTATCTCACTTCATTCATTCATGATTAATTCAAATCATATAAATGACGTACTTCAACTTGATATAAATTATTTATTCTCATTCTATGAATACATAGCTGAATTATTGTTTATATAATTAATATTGATCAATGAATAAAATAAAAGACTAGGTTAGGAGTAAGGAACATCATAGAAGTTGCAAATATACTACAACAGCCGACTGGTCCATGGGTTTGTAAACCTAGCCCTGGGTCGTGTGTTCGCTTGCCATGTAGAACAAATACCTGTATGATGAGCATAGGTAATTATTTAGCGAATGAATGTAAAAAAAAACACCCAATTAAAAGTATATATAATTATGATTGTATGTACTTTATTAGCCGTCAGGTCATCATAACACAACCTCACTTAATGCTTATTTTGGGATCAGCTAGTCGTGTGTGAAGATATTCCACAGTACATTTATATACATATTTATATATGTAACGTATATTCGAATAAAGTTTGTTAATTACTTGGAGTAAGTTTGGGAAATTGACACGGACCATTTATCATTTAATATTAAGCGTTCAGAAATAAATTTGGCGCCATTAGAAACTTCATTGGGTTGTGGTAATGGCTAAGTGAGAGAGGAAGAATTGTAAATGGCCTACTCACCTCATACAAATTCTTTATCATACTGAGAACTTCAGTAAAATTTCCAACGCAGTTGGGTACGTGAAGCCATTTGTTATGGGCTTCAAGTGTGGTAAAAGGGAAGCGGGTATATACACATAATTTGTCTATACCGTTACGGGCGCGGGTGTAGGTATGGGGTAGGCTAATTGTGCGCCGTTTGTATGAAAATTCGGCTATTTACAACGCGAGATCTTTTATCAAAGGCCTGAGTGGTTGAGGGTCGGAGTTATAAAGAGCAGTCTGTGGATTTTATAAAAAGCGAGTCGATAAGGTGCGCGTAGCACAATTTCTTCTATTGTACAAGTTCCAGGTAACGAATAACTTACAGGTGGAGAAATAGTCGTTGAAAGAAGATAATGGAACTAGTAAAAATCCAAATAAAACGTAATTTCACGTCTGTAATTCCCGAAGAGGTAGGCAGAGGAATGCAGAACACTCTCACGTTTCACCAGTTACGTTTACGTCCCACCATGGAATAGGTGGTGAGCCTATTGGCATAAAGCGGGCAATAGACAAGTTGAAATAATTTTGAAAATATATGGTAGCCGATGTAGATACTTTTTGCTCCTTTCACGTAATAAATTTTTTTGATGTATTATGTACCCCACTATTTCTATATCCTTTAAAACTCAATCACTTCTGTAAGATTTGAAGAGCTGCAATGATAAAATTGTCTAGTATGTATTAGATTTTCATTAAACACGAAGATATTTTGATTGTAAAATTGATATTCGTAACGCAGATATTCAATTAACCTAATAATTAGTAGGTGTAACTAATGATCGCTCAATCGAAACGCGTGGCCACCCGAGTAAACTGCTGCGCTTAAGTTAACGCTAGCTCGAGTTTATTGGAATTAATATATTTACCGTCGATGTTCATCGGCTCGACGTGAGTTTGGAACTGGTTAGTTTTTTGTTCAATGCAGGAAATCAAGTACGCAGATCTCTCGTATCGTTTTAATGTCTCTTCAGGAAATGGGTAAAGGCACTAAATAGTTAAGAATAAATAATAAATACGGGGACGGGATCACATGTGCAGTTTTAAATAGTTACAGGAACATACACATTTAGTAATAAGAAACGGTACAGACAGTTGGAATGCATGGAGTTATGGAGAAATGAATGTATACGTAGTTGGAACAAAATCATATAAATGCATTGTTGTCCATAATGAACTGAACTTAGTCAAATTACAAAATATGTTTCAATAATATCTATCGAACTGAAGTCAATATCTCGTGATAGCTTCTAAAATGTATAATAACTTTTCAAAAATCTATATACATAATGTTGTTGTGATAAGATTAACACAAATTACATTACGAGTATATGTTGTTAGACATTGTTCTTATGACGCCATTTAGCTTTGATCTCCTCGGTGCTACTAAACTGAGTTCTCCATTTCACAAATCGCAATTGGATATAGTGTAACCATTATTGAACCTTACACCCCTTACCATAAATATCACATGATGTGCTTTCCAGAAAGTACAAGAACTCCTAGTAATAGAGAGCAGATCATTTAAATTGCAAGTAACGGAACGGTGTCTCACGACTTGAGAGTAACTATCATCCTAGAATGGGCCACGATCTTGATGGCAGGGAGATTTGTTGTAATTTGAACCTCGGCAACGGTTAACAGTCGGAAGATAGTGTTAAACACAATAAGGGTTGTTTGTAACACAATTAAAATAATGTTATTTTCGTCAATTAATAATCCAAAGTAATGATATATTTTTAAATACGTATTTGGCTTTTCATCATGAAATGAGTAATTTTGACAATCATGATTAACTGTTGTTTAGAGCAAATTGTGACCGATGTGTCTGGACAATTACGGTATTAGTCAAAATGACGCGATATATAGTAGAATAATGGGCCGAAATGGTTATTTTTCGCCAATTCAGTTGTTCCAAACGACGAACGCCTAATATAATTTGAAAAAATTATGGTCGTAATAATAGTCAAAAGGAATTTATTTTCCGTCACATTGTTAATAAATTTATAAACAATGGTCAGGCGGTACATACGTCGTGCTCCTTTCGGAATTTTTTTTTTTTTATAATAAGGAAATAGAGGACGGGCATGCAGTCCACCTGATGGAAAGTGGCCAATGCCGCCCATGGACATCTGTGATCAACCTCAGATAAATCGACCACAGATGCGCCTCTACCCCTGAGGACAAAGTTGGAATGCCTCGAAAAAGTATGTCTCCCTTACCACACCCTTCAAACCAGAACACAGCAGCGCTTAACACTGCT
>DWEI01000663.1:0-20269 GCA_018245875.1 Mysoria ambigua
CTCACGTTTCACCGGTTACGTTTACGTCCCACTATGTATGTAATAGCTGGTGAGCCTATTGCCATGCACTTTGTACATATCCGGACTCCGAGTCCCTAATACAAAATCTAAATTAGAATAATTTAATAGTAACTTAATTAATTTAATAGTAATTTAATTTAAATTTAATTTAATTTATAACCGGTGAATCGTGGGAATGTTCTGCATTCCTTTGTCCCTTCGGGGATTACAGGCGTGAAGTTATGTTACATTACGTTAATAGTAACCGACCCAGTACTTGAACTCGGGACCTTTCGATGGGCAGTTGCGCTTGCAACCAACACGAGCCACGAGGCAATCAAGTCCTTTATGTATTCTTACAAAATATCGACGTGTTACTTATTTTTAATTTACTTTTTAACGGTCTTCAAAACAAGACGACGTTTTCAATTTGTATGTATTTTTTAAAGATTGTTCCCTCGTAGCTGTCCACTGGGTGAACCGATTTTAGTGATTCTTTTTTAATTCGAAGCTGCTACTTCACGTACAGTTTCACATATATATTTTTTTATTGGAAAGGATGAACTTCAAAGGTAGTTTGATAAGAGTTCGGTTAGATTCTAATTATCCTATCAATGAGAAAGTAACGGAATTCTTCAATTTTTAGGGGTAAATATACGACACTCGACCGAGTCTTATAGGCTATCTGATAATGGTTGAGTAAATCGTAGTGGAATATGACGACCAAAAGACCTCCGAGAGTAGAGATAGGCGTTTACCCAATTACACCCTTTTACCTACAAATTAATTTTAATTTATGTATCTCGCGTACCTATCTTGGCTGACACCGACTCCAAAAATAAGTGATTGTACTCGTACCTACATTATTATTATCGTAATATTTTGATTAACTTTGACTAATATTTTTTTTACTGCATAATAATTTGTTATGGAATAGTATATTGAAGTTTGTTCCTTTTTCCTTGGTTCCTTGATTTTGTTTACAACTGCATTAAACCGCATTTTCTCGTATTTCCTCCCCCCTTCAGCGTCACCCCCACAGCTTTAAAATATTGCGTTCACACTGTCAACACGCGAAGCTTCATACATTCAAGAATAAATAATAGCATTCTACTACAAAGGCTAGACCCATGACCCCGTTAAATTCACTCAGATGAAAACTCTCGACACACATGTTAGGAGACAAACGCAAACATAATAGATATGGTTGATTAATCCGTGACAGTACTACACTGAATCACAATAAACCCTTCCATAACTCTTATTGCGTGGCAATAAAGCTCAAAATCCAATATATATTGTGATTTTATCAACGCGTAATAATAAGCACTTGTCGCAAAATCTGAAGACGACAGAAACGGCTGAGTGGCGGCCAATCATCGGATTGTGTATAAACAATTGTATGGGTCAAGTTTAAACTAACAATTGCATAAGGTTTTGTGGTATACAAATATGTACCTCTCTCGAGGGGTGCCCGTGCCGCGCTGATATGGTTCTGTGAATTTGTGAGTGATTTTCAATATTTGCAATAAATATAAATGTGTGAAATAAGTGTAAAAATGCAAGATGAATTTATAAACGGTACTGAAAATTCAAATTGTTGTATGATCATAAAGTCCACCTCATTGGAAATCATACAACGTCTAATGGTGACAAGACAATAATGTTTACGACAGTCACATGTAATAGAATATTATGGACGTTATGACGTACGAGCGTGCGTGCGGATCCATGCGTGATTTGCTTAAGACAAAATATGCGCTGTCTGTTAAGCACCCTGTACACTTGGGTACCATCCATATTTACATCTTTTGAGGGATTTAAAATAAAACATATGCCTGCGATTTGGGCATTATTCTTTTAATTGTCATGTTAATATATGAAGAGAAATCTTTGTACCGTTTTTTTAAAATGCCTTAAATAATTTTGTAAGTGAAAATTTATGTTAAAAATAATGTTAATTACTTACATAATAACAGGTTACGTACTTAATAATACGAAAGGAAAATTTAAAGAGCTTTATTTATAGAGGAGCTTATATAGCTTATTATAGCTAGCTTTATTTATAGAGGACACAGGAACCACAGTAATATTCAAACTTATAAAAATATCTATTTGCGGTCGAATTCTGTCCACTGCTGGACAACTGTTGGATTAATTTGAGGTTATACTGTACATTTAAAACTGTATTAAGACATTATAAACGTTGTTAAAACTTACATATTTATGCATAACAATGGATTTTGACTCGTTACTTTATACGTAGAGGCGTGTTGACAGTGTAAACTCATCGTAAGAGTTTTTACTATTGTATTACATAAGGTTATTACAATTGAAACTTTATCGTAACAACTTCACCTTAATAAGATAAATTTTAACAACAGCTTAATTATTAAGCTAGTTCCTCTCTTTTCATAATTAATTCGTAACTTAGTTTTAATATCCATTTTTATATTCACTATTATGTAAAATACTAGAAATGAGGTGAACTCGCGTATACTTCAGCAACACAAACACATTTTCAAGCAACAGTAACCCAGTAACCATTTGTTCAGTTTAGTTCCGCGTCGAATGAATTTCCAAATATGGTATCGGGAAACAGACGAGTGAAAGTGAATGCTGGTGTTTGTGGTGCCTTTAGGGTGTGGCTCTGACGGGAAGAAAGGAACTCATGTTGATTTATTTATCCGCAGCTATACTGAACAGTTCAATGTAGAATTTAAATTTACTGTGACAACTACACGCAATTTTTTTGTTAATTATTTCCTTGTTTTCTTCATCGCTGAAAAGAAAAATTGGACTGTATTACAAAAAGTATATTCCGTCAGTCAACCCAGGTGATTGGAACGTTTGGATGGCAGGTGATTAAACTACTTAATTAATTTTAATCAGGTCTTCATTTAAGATTAATTGAGACATTGATCTGTATCATGTTATATGTGTATATGAGGAAAATATGTGACTTTAATATTGAACGTTTGTGAATAAGGTACCAATTCCTTCTTTGCTATTATGGAGAGTTCATAATTATTCACATACTTTATTGCTACGCGGATTGATATATTTAAAACGTTCTCAACTGCTGTGTCGATCACCCCTAGCTTTTAAGACCGGCATCGAATGAAAATGGACCACATGATGTACCTAGTTTCCGTGTCCTTGAAAAAGAGATCTTCGTGAAAAAAACAATTGAAAACTAAGCACAATTTTAATAATAGGAACATTTCAACTGAGTAAATTTCTTACATGTTATTAGCACTGTAGGTATATACCATAATAGTCGTAATTTTAGGATTGACGTACATGTTTAATAAGGCATGAATGGTGTTTACTTTAGCAGTAAATTACTGGCTCGTCATTGGACAATACAGTAAACAAACGTCGTGACCACATTCATTATGCAAATTGTTAATAACAGACAATGAAAATCTTAATAGAAATTGTGAAATTGAAAAATTACAAGCACGCTTATCAAAACTGCGGACAGGCCCTATTCATCCTCCGTCGGGAGCTTGTAAACTCGTCATTGTATGCAAAGTCCGTCCTCCTCCGGGCAGGTGACGAGTCCGCGTTAAAAAACATACGCAGCGGACAATACGGAAAACATATTCATACATCGTATTGTTGGTATATTTATTACTTGTTCCAATATGGAGAGGACTTGAAAATTGCAAGAGTACAAAGAATTGAAATCGGTTCAAAAATATTCTTTAAAAATGTTTGCAATCTTTAAAGTCCTACTGCTAAATATGATCCATGCTTTTATATAGTGTTTCAATTTATTCAATGGTGTCTGGAATAGATGGAACGCTCTTCAGCTGATGCGTATTTTGTTCATGATAATGTGATGTTTGGGCACAACTGTTATCATTTATATACTAACTGCGGTGTGTTTCGAATTGAGGTTCGACGTCCAGCCGATCGAATATCACACTGATAAATTTTATTTAACTGTTTTGAATCTGAATGTTGGATACCTAAGTGTCTTTATACTTTTTTCCCTTGCAATAACTACACGACATCTCAGAATGGAAACGTGAGAATGCAGAGTTATTTATTCAATTATTGAATGAACTTAAACATTTGTTTCGTATTGAAAACATAAAACATGATTTTCTTACTCGAACTAATATTTATTGAGCACCAAGAATAACTTAGTTTACTTTGATACATAAGTAAATTATAACAAACTGCGCTGGTTGTCGAGTGTTTAGTCGGTAGTCGGTGAGGGTCGGCTACGAATCGAACGGTCATGTGTTCGATTCCTTAAATGTATGGGTATGGCAATCCGCTCCTCGCCCATTCCATTGTACGATGTCAGCGTAACTGGTATTCTGAGTCTATATTACAAACCCCCTTCTGCTTACGCAATATTAAAATACTAGGGATAATTATAAAAAGAACGTCCTTACACACTGAAAAATAATAAAAAATCTTTATTACGAAAAAAAAAACTGTTCTGTGTTAAACTAAGTTTGAATATATTTACATTGTTTAATTACAGGTACTGTAGAAGGGGCGCGTTCGTTTTGTGAACGTGGAGATATTTGATTTGCGCTTTGCGCTTAACCCGTGAGGTGTTCGAAGGGAAATTTAATTATATCAAGGAATACGTTTGAAATCAACTTGTCCGAGTTTAATATTACATTATAATACTAAACATAACATTATAGTACATTATATTAATAATTAAGTACCCTTACTATTGTAGTCCTAATGAGAGATTTAATTAAAATAATAACTACACTTAATATCTAACGTTTAATTAACACTCAAGTGTCCAGAACATCAATTTTTTATATGTATTTGAATAATAGTTATACATCGGACCGTTTTCCAATAACAGTTGCATAATAATGAAAAATTGACGCCAACGTGGAGTGCATATGTATCGATGAGAAATGCGAAATTATTATAACTCGCACGTTTCCCGCAGATGACAGTTTGTAACTCGTCGCAGATCTCTTCAATGGAACTAATATTGATAGGCGCAAATAGAGGCAAATTATATTCGAACGTTTCTGCACAGTAAAGATATTTGCATGCGTGTTTCTTGTTACATAACAATATGTTACAACATAAAATAACGCTCCTGTTTCCCTGAAGGGGCAGGTAGAAGTGAGTGATACGCAGACATTCCATCTAATGATACGATATGATGCATTTAATTTAATACTTATGTAATTTATATAATCTGAAAGCCGTGAAATATTATTATAAAATTTTCCCAATTATTTATCGGACCATCGGTTCCGCATAGATACATATGTATTATGGACACTGGGTCAAAATAAACACTATTTCTTGAACATAACGTGCATACGAATGGAAATTGTCGAATTTTAAACATCTATACAATAGTTACAAAGCAAATCATATCGTCATTAACAGTTAGCCGTTTATATTTTACCTAGATTATTACAACAGATATTGCCTAAGCTTTTCTACTATTACAAAGCGACTTGAGTAAAGTTGTCGTAACATCGTGTAGGTACTCGTATGTTCAAGAAGCGAATCGACTTGAAAATCATTCCGTTGCATTATGAATATGTCCAGATACAAATATGTTTTCAACGGTTGTCGAGTGCGATATTGTCAGAGTTAAGACGGATGGACGTGGTTACGCACAGTTATAAAAAGGGCGTAAGCGACATACTATAGGGGGTTTTAATGGTTCGATTTTATTAATTTTCTTTGACGTTCCACGATTTATTAATGTATTTTCCTGTAATGAGTTTTCAACAGTTCAAAATATTAGATATGTTCAGCAGTTCAAAATATTAGATATTAGATATATTATTTTTATGAAATGGACAATGTGTTATGAATTATAAATCAAATCTGTTAGTTTTTATATTTTAATCTAAGTAGCAACGCACATGATTATATAATGTTTTAGCATAAAACACGTTGTTTTTAGGTAAGGCCGTCCTAATCAATTTCAGAGATATTCCATTAAAAAATTGTGAGCAAAGATAGTAGTCCCAGGGTTCATTGGGAGAGTTTGCCATCCTTAGTTTAAGACGATACACAAACATAAATAATTATAAAATTATGAAATGTAATGTTGCAATTAAAATACATACTTTTTTATTCATTAAATGCGTTTTGTTATTCAAATATAAAAAATGTAATTGGATAGAATAATCATAGTACAGATATTTCACTTATTCTGTATCGAGTGCGCAAAACGCGTAGTCGCTTACACCGTTTTCTCATAACTGGCGACTCAGAATGACAGACCCATCTGACCAGTGTTTACAATTGCATATTATCTCTCGTCTTATTATTTCGTGCCGCCGAGCGCGGGCGCGCTGACGGCGCATGAATATGAAGCGGCTCAATAGAGACATTGTCATACATCTGCCTTCGCTTGATGGACGGTGGCTCGCTGCGACAGTCCTTGCTTAGGGTTGGCAGCTTTTGCGATGTGAAAACGATAATATAGTTTTAGCATTGAGAGGAGACTTTAAGAATGGTACAGATGGAGGAGGATTATATTAGAGGGAGATCGTGGAATAAAAACGAAATAACTAATAATGAATATAAAGGACTTTTCAAATTATACGATAGTCTACGCATAGAATGCGCAGGTACGTCTTAACATGGCACATGTATGCTTAGGAAAAACTTTTTCACACTTGCTTTGAAAAATTTAAGGAATGAATAAACGAATTTATTAGCATAAATGTTAATTAAATAATGAATTATCGTATATTTATCAGTTTGAATTGATAAACAAAGTTTGTGGTTTATTACACTTGCGTTCTTTAGGTTGTCAATGTTTGTTCTGTAGAAAAAAAAAATGAAATAAAAATGACACTTAATCCTTTGCAGACAATACAATACATATACGAGGTACAACACTAGTTTTGCACAGTTTACGAAGAATAGAGAATGGAGATTTTGAAAGGATGGTCAGTGAGAACATATTTTTAAAAATATTTTCATTAATGCGGGGACAGAAAATTTCTGGTTTTTACGTTATAAAAATAGACATTCCGGTAGAGAAAAGTTCTACTTAGTTGAATATTTAAAGCGAATTTGAAGAGTCTTACGCATGACAAGAAATCGGTATAAGACGAACTCGGTGACATCCCTACAGAAGTATTGATAATAGATGTTAATAAATTGTGCGGAATAACCTTGAACTAATATAGTTTACGTAGAAGGAAGTACTTATAGAGAAAAGCGGCTACGGTTTCAGAGGAACAATATCGTGTCATCATCGCACAGACATCGGTCTTTGTTTTTTACAACGCCCTGGCCTCTCTGAAGGCCTTGTACAATGATAGATAACATTTGTTAAAATATAATTTCAACGCATGAATTTTTTGTTCGTGCGCCATAAAAACACGTGCGTAAATAAAATATAGGAGAACATTTAATAACCGACATGCCTAATAATATATGTGTGTATATTAAATTTTTACTTTATTATACCGTCATGCCTGGTACATAACGGTGTGGGCAGAAAGCACGGAGAGATCATTATACAGAACTCTAAGTAATGCAAGTTTCTTAACGATGTTAATATTCCTCCATTATAAGGATTCAAGTTATGATCTTAAAGACGTGACGTCGACCGAATCTAGATCCCCCAGAGTGCAAGACATAAATACATATTTATTACTAAGTAAGCACTGAACTATCTGTTCTTCATTGACATTTAGTTCTCGTGTGGATGCTATCGCGACTGTTGATGTAGAGGTCCTGGGTCCCATTCGACAATGTATACCGTAAAGGTAGCTGGTGAAATGCGGATGTGTACTGACTCTCGTTTGCCTACCTCTTCGGGGATTACAGGCGTGATTGCGCGTTTTTTTATTTGATAACATTTTTTATTTAATAATATGAATAACTGTAAACGTTCTTGCTATAAATATACGCTTTTGTAATTCGAATTGTAATCGTAAAGGAATACATAAAATTACTTACTAATTCGTACCAACCTTGTGCCCCTACACCTTATACATTATTATATTAATTTCAAGGTTTTCATTTACTATTGCAATTTCAACAATATAACCTCATAAAATATTTGATTTCGATGGTATGGAATTGGTTTTAAATTAGATGATGTCATGCCTGTAGTGTCTGTTTTTATCGACCACCCGGCGTAATAAAGGCGCCGAAATAAAACCAACGCGTATTTAAAATTCATATTTAATCTTTTATTATTGAAATGGATGTTATTTCACTAAATAGATTTGGTTTGTTTTAATGGTAGAAGTTACGAAACCTGTTACAGTTCTCAAGAAAATTCTATTACAATGCACGTTTAAACAGACGGCTCATAAACTACAGCAGTAACTACACTATGACAGTTCTATGTCTATTCATCAGCCAACTTACTTGACGTCTATGTGCAGGATCTTCATGTCCATGGCGTGCACCGTGGTGAACACGTTGGTGGCGCCGTGCACCACGCACTCGCGGGTCTCGGGCATCGCGAGCGGCGTGCACGCCGCCAGGAACACGGGCTCGTTGCGGCTGCACAGCGGCAGGTACGACACGTAGTGACCGCGCACCAGTACCACCTGCAGCCAAACGAACAGACAAACGACACATTAAATGTGCACATTCATTTCGCATTTCTTTTAAATGTTTGCTTGGGTGCGAAAGAACTATTGAATATCTATATAGTTTGTAAGATAATCGAATACATTATTGATCTAATATTGGTCACGGGCCTCCTCTTAGAAAGAAGAGTTCAAAGCAGTGATTTGGCTTCGAGAAGAATATGGAGAATTTTTGATGTGTGCTGGCCTGTCTTTCTTCAGCGTTACAGCTAGTGACAGATTTAAGTCATTGTAAACACTTTCTAAGTAAAATTAAGGTTGCGTTCACAATTTGTTTCTTTCCTGATTCAGTGGCCAGTGAACCTAATTCTTGAGGAGGGTCGTGGAATCTATTCTCACCGTTGTTCACACGAATAGCAACGACCCGGTTTTAATGAAACTTTATGGAATAATTACTAATTTTACGTCCCAGAAAAATACCCGTGAATATAAATACAATTATTCTAACCCTTATATCAAATAGTGTGTATCAAGTAGCGTCGTAAACATATCAATGCCGAATTTATTACAATAAAAAATAAAACCATACACTTTTTATTGATAATTTCATGACTAATAATCTATTGAACACGCTTGACAGTAAGCGATATAAATCCGTTTCCGAATTCCGAACAGTTCATAATTTGTCAGAACAATGACCTGCTTTAAATATAACTGATCTGTTCAAAATATGATTAACTGATAATCTTATTCTTAGAAATATTTATTAAGCTCTTGTGCTTTTATCATATGGACCGGAAATGCTAAGCAAAAGTGAAATTATATGCGAGTATATTCGAAAATAAACGTGCATTTATGTGTGTTTATAAAAATAAACATGTGTAGGTATATTTTAACTTTGGATAGTGATAGCTAAGTATTCCAAGGCGAAATGCCAGTCCAAGGTTTTTAGGACGGATTCTCTAATACTAACTTGCACCATTAATTACATAAAGTTATGCGTGTCAACGAGATTAAATGTCCCTGACGATACGATGTAACAAGGAACACTATGGAAACTAGCAGACTGATGATCTCCGTTCTACAAGATGTGACTATGTCCAGGGCACGGCGTAGACCATCGTTGTAGATTATTTTCAAGCGAATGTCTTATATCATGATCATTACTATGATCATCATCATCATCAGCCTGTTTAAGTATACTGCGGTGCATAAGTTTTTCCTGAATCCCGCTGGCATATGAGAAATAAGTATAAGTCTAAATGGATTTTATGTAATGCATTAAAACATTATTTTAGAAAAGAAGTGTCAAGCACACGTCATTGTGCAAAGCTCGCAATGTAAACAGTAATGACGACACCCATCACAACATGAATGGAGTGTCTTTAGCTTATAAATGTTGCCTACGAAACCTGTCAGACGAAGGTCGCATTTCTGAAAATCACTTCTATTAAACACATCAACTTTGACCCAAAATCCTTAGACGCGGCGCGGTGGGCGTGGCGCTTTGACATTCTTTAAAGTTAACAACAATGGATAGACAAGCGTGGTGCGACACAATAGTTCACAGTTCAACCGCTCACCGAGCAATCTTCGATCCGGATATAATCGGCCTTGGTATATATTTTATTGTATTCGACGCTCTCGTATTCGCGTTCATAGTATCGCTTACACAACAAATCGTAAATCCTTACACAATTGGCTGTAATAAAACTTTAAATACGCACGTTTAAATGAATTAGATAGGTTGTCGAATTGGGTAGGTACATATGCATGTAATGTTCTGTGGAAACGATCACACGGAACGTAGATTTCTCAGACACAAAATTTTACGATGTCCAATGATATAGTATTGTCCTTCTCATTTGATTAGTAAAACCATTTCAGTTATGCTTTACGATTGTTAATTTTGAATGCTATTCGGACGTAAACGTTGTATTTATTTATTGCAAGCAATATAATTGTCGTGGGAAATACCAGAATTATGGGTATTGTGAAATTTAAAATATTGACTATTTACTTGGGGCGATTTGAATAATAAATTCATTTCAACATTACATACACTTATGTTTAAATAATTGATTAAGGTATATTAAATATTTTAATTGTTATTAATTTATTTTATATTTTAATATTTTAATCGTTATTAATTTAGTTATCACAACTAATCTTGCACATTATGCTATTGTCGCATCGGTATTTTTAAAAGTATTACAACATTTTTATTATTATTACCGTAGTTCCTTTTTTGATTATCAGTTTTTAGATTGTAATTATATTCGTAATTTATAACGGGCACATTCAAAGACTATGATATGTTTACCAACAATAGTAAAATACCAGTAATATAAAATCGCATTACAACGTTGTATTTGCCTTATATATGCTGTATTATACGTTGGGAATCCAATATAAAAATAATCATATTCATAAAATAAAACAAAAGCAGCCACTCGTATGAATATCTAGAAAAACCGTACAGCTACACGGACGCACTGGAGTTACGAAAAAAAAAATTAATCTAGTTTACAAGACCCATTCCAATGAGGTCTGATGTGGGCCAGATTGTATCATTGCACAAAAATAGAGTATCGAGCGTTATATTGTTCCTCGTGATGCGAATAAGTGACGTATTCGTAACAGGATATGATATGGTATAAAGCAAATATTAATTGTATACTATGAATGTGATACTTGTAAAATTTAAATAACAAAAGTAAAATATAATATTGAAAATGGCTGGAAAAGTACAATAAGTATGCTTTCACATCCGGTGATTCCGATTAATTAGGTGCCTCCAACTGTAGTTATGATAAAAAAAAAATCATAAAATAAAAATTAAAAATAGAGAAAATATAAATGCCACCAACACGTACAAGTAGGGCCATGTAACAAACCAATCAATTAAAGTCGGTCATTATATATATCATCGTAAGTTACTAATTCCGATTCCAGTGAAGATCACGAGCGTGGAAGTACGCCGACGTGTCTCCGCCCACCGTGCGCGGTGCGACGACGATCGATTAGCCGGCCGGCGCGCGGGCTGCTGTGCCGTCGCGCCGCTGCGCGCAGACGTCCGGTGCGTTATGTTCGGGCGCGCTGCGCTCTCAGGCACAGGAGCGAGGCGTTTTAGAATGCGTCAATGTAATATAACGCAGGCATTTGGCACACGGTGCTCTCTACCTGCCCTGTGTATGGCCGTGCATGAAGGTGTACGTATGTCCAAATATGACGAATTCACTGATTATATGATGGTGATCATAATTTTTTTATCGCTCTACTGTAGAACACGCGTCCACTCTCAGAATGGAAACGTTGGCGCTGGCCAAGTGCGCATTGGATTGATATGATTTTGTTAATGTTAAATTTACCAACTTTGTATACTATTTACGTCAATTCTATTTTTACGTAGTAGTTGTTTTGTTTAATACATAACAATGATTTAAGAAAAAACTCTTGAAAATGATGAAAAACTCAAAAATGTTCAATCTAACCACATAATAAATAATATAATGTAAAATTGTCTTGGATTACTAAAGATCAGCATAGATTTAAACATTGTTTTTATTACAAAAAATCAAGACAATTGTTTAATTAAGGCAAAACTTTGGTTTAATATGAATAAGGCGAACCACTTGAAACTTGTACCGACTCATATCTGTCTCAGAGTTGAGTGGGTACGACGTCGCGGGGCGATTGATCGTGACGTATTATCTGTTGCGTAGTTTGAAACCATCGGCCAGTCCGGAGGTGAACAACGGTCTACTTTCTACCGGATAACACATTCACATTGTCGTGACCCGGCCGCGTGTCATGACTGACTGACTGACTAGTCAATCCTGCTCCTTCTGTTTGTATGCATATTAAATCCTGACATTACATTTCGTTACAACTCGCAGTCTATTACAGGTAAAGTTATAATGGTCAACAATCAAATGAGTTGTCAGTGTGAACAATTGAAATTGACCATTGTGATCAGTCGTGCGCCGAGTGCCTACGACTAACTAAACTACAGTTTTTTTTCCTGTTTGTTTTTAGAACGACAAAATTATTTTTATCATTCATGATAGCACTTAAGAAAGAAAAGACATAATAGGGTTAATACTAATATGTTATTCTTATTATATTAATTAACAGGTTCTGAATATCGCCACATATTAATGGATATTACACCTTTATTGGGTTATTTATTAATAAAATATTATTACAAACTATCTTTCAATAGTATGCAGTGTAGGGTATTTTAGGGTATGCAGTATTTTATGGTAATAGCTGTTTGTTTGCGTAAATGATTTAAATATTTCGTATCAAAAAAAATTGACTGCGTTGTCAGCGTTGGTCGCAAGCCGGGACATGAACCTGATACGGTCCGTATATGTGTCCAGTATATGGCAACAGATTCACCACCTGCAGTCCATAGTGAGAGGTAAACGTAACTGGCGATACGTGGGAGAGTAATACATTTCTCTGCCTTTTCGAGGATTGCAGGCGTATCGTTACATACTGTATAAAACGTGTTTCATAGGGAGAAAGATTTAAGAACGTAGTGTAGATTTTAGGGTTATAACATATTGTTTGTATAAGCGAAATGAAATATTTCAGTATCAAGAATTCAAACTGTGCGCATATATTACAGACGGAAGCTCCAAGCGGGAGTCTAAGGAGAAAATGCAAGCTCGCTTATTCCTTATTTTATTATTGTCCAACGCTTCCTTACTTTATTATTGTCCAACTGTGGGTTGAGACATGTTAATAATGGTGAAGATGATTGAGATGATTACATTTGGTCTTGTTTATAGAATTGACAAGAATTTAATCATATTTAAAATGAATTATTGAGTAAATATTTCGTTGTTATTGAAACCACCACTTCAGACTTTTGAATAGTTTGATGAATAGTTTTTGGAGATATGTTAAATCGATAATAAAGATAGTCAAGCTGGTACTTTGTCTACGTCGCTGACACATCTAAACGTCTGACATCACGCTGTGTTGATAAGTATTCGTACTGATACACGGTTAAAAAGATCATTATCTTCATCAGAGCTGTTATGTTCGAGCTTTGTGCTTAATAAGCGTAAACATAAAGCACGATTACCACACTTAGCGCTTTAATGCTTGAAATGCACAAATTTACCTTGTCCGCAACCGAATTGATAGCGATACGCGCCACACGATTTTCTAGCTTATGAAATTTAATTTGATATACCATGTGGCCTTTTCGCGATTAAGTCATTAGTTATTTTGATTCTGTGCTCTGAATTGAACTAAGTAACTGGTATGTTTTACTTTAAGTCCTATTAATATTATAAACGCGAAAGTTTCTAAGTATGGATGGATATTTGTTACTCTTTCACGTCAAAACTACTGAATGGATTTTAATGAAACTTTTCAATAATATATCATATACATCAGAATAATACATAGGCTATCTGTAACGATATTCTCTGTGAATTTTCGAAAATATCAAGTCCAAGTAATGCCACGAGGTCGGTATTTACGCGGGAAAAACTTTATGACACACTGATTTTCGCGCAGGCGAAACCGCGAGCACGTCTACTATTATATAAAGTTACGAACCAGTATCTCTCACATAAAAAAACGGAACCATAATCGAAACGAAAAATTTGGATGTTTTTAAGTATTTATAAGATTACTTTTTAATTAACGCAATATACGTATATAAATGTATTATTTCGTACATATATTTTCATTTACAGTTTTGATACGTTAATCTTTACCGATGGAGCGAGTACTTTACCCACAGTGCTTTTATAATACTAAGCCAATGATACTCTTGGTAGGTTTATGGTAGGTTTTACGTCTGTATTTTGAGTGAAAGGCGTCAGATCTAACGCTCGCTCGGCGCTTTGTTACATTTTAATGGCAGCCATGCAAATGCTTGCGACATTCACTTGTAAGTAACTCTGAGACTGACATTTTTAGTGCGGCCTCATACTAAAGTTATTTGAAACAATCGTACAAATATACTTAGAAAAAATATAACAGACACTTTTAAATATGTTTCTGTTTATTTTGTCTTTCACTTTATAAATTATAACTTGCAATAATTAAAATGTTTTATAATATTTTGAAAGATATGCATGTACTCGTACATATAAGTTAAGTTAATTTATGTTGAAGTTAACGTAATGGTAATAAAAGAAATGATTTTACTCCTGATTATTAAAATGATCGTGATTACTTATACCCGCCATCACTCCTTTCAGACTAAAACATAAATTGCACTCTTCAATAGATATTAATCAATATTTTCATACACTTGTATAAAGATATGCATATTTTTTATACTTCGATACTACGTAAAAGGTCACGGCAATGAAAATAGAGTCTATGAGCGGTGGTGAAAACGTTGAATAAGCCTCACACTCGAGACCGGTCAACAGAGTCACGCCGCTGGCCGCAGTCACGCGGAGTTGCGTCGGGGCGCGCCTGGTTTTTTTACTTATTCCTAATAACTTCCTAAACGGTACTCGTCAAAACGATTAACGTTTTATTAAATATTTTATATATTAGTTACATTAAGTACTTATTGTTTATTGAATATTCTTATTGGATAATCTATGTGATACAGTCGACGTAAAGGAATGCTAAGATTTTAGAGTATGCATGAAAAAGTGTGGCCGACCGTGTTTTTATATCGTTTTGTAAGAAAAGCCGTATGTAACATTGAAACGGCTAAAGGGTTAATGATAATGATACTTTTTTTAACGTAATTATAAATTACTAGGTATTTTGTGTTGAATTATTGTTTACAAAGCCTGTTAGAAGTGTAAAATTTGTGAACGAAGTTTGTAAGTTTAGAACGCGTGCACTCTTGATAATAACATCCCATGTCGCTCGTGACATCTCGCCTGTAGTGAAGATGAGGGGGTAAGCAGAGGCATCGACACATCGACGTTTCACCAACTATGACCGTTAGCATGTAATTATGAATAAGTGGTGATCCTATTGCCGTACATTTACATGGCATATACAGAGTCTGAGTCACTATTAGAAATTTCCACAAGTAAATCTAAGAATACCAAGTGACATATATGTATGTATGTATGTATGTATGTAAGTATGTTCTTTAACATTGAACGCCGGTAAGCTGTAACTTATGACAAAATGTTCTAATTTCACTTAATCTGCATCAACACGATATCGTAACGGGCAGATGCAATGTTCACTTTGAATAACTTACACACTTAAGATCGGTCAGAAAAGTCACGCTTCGACGGGCGAAGTCACGAAATGTTACGTCAGAATTAGGGCTGTCGTCGAAATAAAACATTCGGCTTGATAGATCACATGCTGATATATCCTCGGTGATTTAAAACGCCAGTGTATCATGGAATGTAATACATATACGCCATATTGTTTCTTCTTACTTATCGATTAATTATTGAGCCAATCTATAAATGTATTAAAACGATTATGACGATGAAATCATTGAGTGTTAGTTATATTAGTTAAATATAAGCAGATTCGTTTCGTTTCTCGATTTGTTTAGTTTTGGCAGCAACTTGTAGATGGCAACCCTGAGGAAGATCTCTCACCTTTTTGATTTATTTTTTTTCTTTAAACGATCCTTTATAACGGTCAACGGTCGCTTTGAGCACGCGTCCATCGTCGAGTGGAATTCCGATGTTAGATTGTATTGTTGAATATTCATGCTTTAGAGCGAGACAGGCAATAAAATTAATTGATAGAGAGAGCAATGAAGGCGAAAATTTTATATGTTCGCGCGTGTTTTCGAGAAAATATTATCAATATGTAAATATTTTAATTGTAACTGACACTGTAACTGTTAGTCTGTAACAGCAGTTATCGGGTCTCGATCTATTGATATAAAAAGATTTTATAAACAATGGACGTAACTTCACGCCTGTAATCCCCGAAGGTGTAGGCAGAGGAATGCAGAATATTCCCAAGATTCACCAGTTACGTTTAGGTCCCACTATGGAATAGGTGGTGAGCCTATTGCCATGCATCGGGCACCTATCCAGACTCCGAACTATTACTAGAAATTCTACATTAGAAAATTTTGTAGTGTTCGACCCGGGAATCCAACCCGGGACCTCCCGATCGAAAGTCACATGCAACCAACACGACCAACGAGGTATAAACAATGGACGGAATTGATAATATTAGTGACTACTGAGATTTTATCAATATAAGTAATATACACGTAAGGATGAGCTGATAATATAACACGTAATCATAAAAAAACATTTCATTAATTTTTTATACCATCTTAGCAAATTTTACCGTTAACTAATAGCAATACTTACCGTATACTTCATTTAAAGCAAGAAATAAATAAATAGTAACATCTTCAAACGCTAAATTACATTTAATAATTAGTGCTACATTTAATAACTAGTGTGTATTTAGAAAGTGAAAATATCACAGATCCGGATAGTTCTATTTTTAAATTTGATGAGTTAAGTTTGTATTTAATTTACTGTATTGTAAAAAAATAATTCTACATAAATAATTTACTACTGTATATCGTTAATGTGAAGTTACATATAATGTTTCCAGGAAGACCACAACCGTAGTCAACCGTAGTTAATCAAATAAGGCAACCGCCTTATTTTATTTCGCGCGCAACATAAACTTTTCATAACCAGTAATGTCAAGGCATTTTATAATGTAGCAAGAATACCTACAACGAGTAGCATGACGACACAGATCAGCAATATCCCGGTGACATTTTGTTTTATTAAACAATTATACTGACATCGAGTTCCACTAACTGATTTATTGCCAACGTCCAATATGGAAACCAGTAACTAACTGAATTATGTTTACGAACGCTGATGCATATTCCACACTAGCTTGCTCGCTGTGATCTGGACTACAAATAATAAACTTAACAGCAACGACGCCATGCTTTTACTTGCGTATTCCATCAAATAAGAAAATTGCTTTACCAACTATGGAAATAGGTTTTATTAGTTCCTACGTTACAATGCAATAGATACTATGTAGTTGTGAAAATATTGCTAATGCGTTACCATGATAAGTGGCGATAGCCAAATAGTTCGAAATTCTACCTTTCGTTCCGAATTTCCGCGTTCATACCCGCGAATAGGAATATACCTATTTTTACAAAAAGTGCGTTTAAAACTTAAATATCACTTGCTATAACGACGGAAGAACGGAAAACATCGCGAGGAAACCTGCACGCCTTGGAGTTCACTAAAAATTGTTCTCTACATCGTGTGAAGTCAGCCAACCCGCACTCAACGTGGTAGATTAATAGACCTTAACCCTCACATTCTAAGAGGAGATTTGTTTTAAAAGTAAAACGAAAAGCGGGCCGGAAAAAAACCACGAAAACTTGGCATTAAGACATTAAGAAAATAGTAATGAATAAGTTCGCGTTAAACATACTTAATAGTATATATTATTTAACAGATCAGAATGTCCATTTACATAATGTTTATTTCCTTGACGCTTGACTTGATTCTATGGAGTGTTCTACATTTGTTGCTCCTTAGAGGAAATGTTTAAAAACCATGTTTAAAGATCATGTTTAAAAATGCCTGAGGATCGAGTGATCCTGACTTCTGTCCCCGGGTTGGCTAGAATTAAACTTTTCCTAACGCGAAACTCCTAGCGCTGACTCAGGCCGTTGGTTGCGCTCGATGTGTGCCAATAGACTCGACGCCTATTCCAAAATGGGATGTAAACGCAACTGGTGAAACATGGACTCCTCGTGTAGACTCCTCCGCGTGACGTCACGTTGATTTAATGACGTTAAACACTCTCGTCCGTTGTCCGTGTCGGTACGGAGTAAGAATACAATCCCCGACCCTACGCCAGGTTAACGGTGTCATGAGATGCGACTAAACCAGGCGGTGCAAATCGCGGTATGGCGCGATCTGCCCAGGTACAACTAAATGTCCTAGTCGCCTATTGGCAGCAGCGTAGGCGGTGCAAGAAGCCGCGCTCTGCGATCCACGACTTGCATAGCCAGCAGAGGGTTATGGGTGTTGCTTCTCAGGGGAGGCATACATGCCATCAGTGAACTGCACTACACCGATTATTAATGAAAGAAAAAAAATACTCTCCCCTTTAGTTGCAGTTAAAAAGAGTTTTTTTTCACATTATCATTCATTCGTTTCAGTAAACTCCTGGAAATTGGCCTCCTCAAATCCTGTTAAGACGGTTTGGATATCGTGATGTTAAAAACATTACGATACCCAAACCTTTTAGAAAAGTAGCACCGTAGTGACTGAAATAGTTTCGCAAACATAAACGTAACCATCCTAACAATGTAAGCGTGGACGAGTGGATTGACAAAGCGAAAAATAAAGCCATTACGACGACCGTAACACACACGTTCACACGTTCGCTCAATAGTATGCGGTATGCAAATAATACATCTTAATATAGAGAGCACTGGCTCCCGGTTTTGTTATTACAATCAGATGAATTTACATTTCATAAATAAATGCATCTACAGCCACCCTAACGACGCCACACTGAATGTTTTTGCTGTGTGCGAGCGAGCGGGCTAATTTAAATAAGGCAGCGTGCGCGAGCCCCGCGGTGCGCTCGGTGTGAATTTCAGATGGAGTTCGGGATTGTTTACGGATACTTTATTGACTTTTGCCTTGAGAGAGCTAAAAGTTACAAAAAAAACCATTCGCTGTTGTGGGATAAAAAGTGATTTATTAAATATTGTTAACAAGGATCTGGTATAAGAAACAATTTGATTATGGAATTTAATTTAATTTAATCTTCGATAGACGGCGGGCAGAAGCTGAATGCGGCAAGCCGAAGACGGGACGCAATGGGGCTCTTTGGGGGAGGCGTATGTGCAGCAGTGGACTGAGATAGATAAATGATGATGATTTTGATAATGATTATGGAATTTTTATACAAAGAGAAATATCATTGTTTTGTATCCGTATACCGTATATAGATAGTTAAATGTGAATATAATGTTCGTTGTTATTACTTGTTACATTGGTATGCAAATACAAGTGTAGAGTGAAGAGTGACGTGCGACGAGGAGACGAGCGGAAGCACACAGCCATTAGCCGTAATAGTGGTCAATACTGTTGCTGATCTCGGATACACTTGCAATTGTTATTGAGAATTTGTATGTAATTAATTTTCATTCCGAAAATTAATGTAATAATTTAAAACATTCTATTTAGAGGTATTTTTTTATTCTTAATGGTCAAGAAATACGTCACCATGTTGTTTGAGGGAAGCGATAACGCCTTCTACTGCACGTTAGAACTCATCTGGACTGCATTCCTGCTTGAATACGTCATATTTTTAAAAACAAATAAAGTAAAACAGATCATATGTCTCCAAAAAACGCTATCATTGGCAAGTCTTAGTAAGTTAGGTATGACGAGATTATTTGTACGTTACAGACAGCATCACAGTAGTAGACCGAACAGTCTTAATGATCTTCCGCGTCTATTGCCAAGTCTAGATTTTTATATATACCTATATCCGATAAGAGCTGCATGAATAGAATGCTTCTGTAAATGTACAAAACTCCTGCAGCATTAGATATTCATCAAATACCCCTTGTAAGAAAAGCTTGCTCAAAGGGATATCATGTCAAATTCTATAGAAAGTACCAGTGGGCCTACTGAAAGATATTTCAATATGGAATAAGTAAGGAAGTAGACGGCCTCGTTGGTCGTGTTGGTTGCAGATGCGACTGCCGATCGAGAGGTCCCGGGTTCGATTCCCGGGTCGAACACTAC
>DWEI01000664.1:0-20267 GCA_018245875.1 Mysoria ambigua
CGACAGAGGTCAACAGTATTGGCTAGTGTTATCTAATAAAATTTTATACTTATAATAATGCAGTTAGATTATTTTAAATTCTTTGTGTTTCATATTCTAGACATGGCTATACCTTCTTTATTAAAACTTGCCATACATTCATCGTTATATAAACGGCTTTATACGTGTAGAATTATATAGAAATTTAAGTGAGTTATTGTCTGTATTGTAATTTCACATCGTTTTTTTATTACCTTGATATATTAAACAAAGAGGGTTTATTTTAGTCCAATCATATTAATCATTTTCGTGCGTTTCATATCAAATGAATCTTTCGTTAATATATTTTTTTCATTTCTGACGCGCGAATTTCAATAACACTCATAACAAATGAGCATTGGGGTCTTTGACATTATATTTTGGTTCATAGATCTAGATGGAACAGATTTAGAAAAGAAATCAGGACTCCATTGTGAAGTGTCTTCGTGATGTATACGAGAAATATTTTAATATCTTTTGAGAATTGTGTTAAGAGGCGTTTATGGGACAATAATAAAATGCATGATACATATTTTAATAAAATTCAATTTTAATAACAGTATTTTAAATACACATTTGCATTACATATTGATTGTTAATCGTGTAAAAGTGAATAATTAACTTACCTTTACATATTTTATTGACTTGTCCGCTACATCTTATATTTTTCATATTTGATTTAAAATGTAGAGTTCGCTAAAATCTGTATAAAAAGTCAAGAGAATTAACATACACTGAAATTACAGGTAATATATTTATAGATATACTCTTTATGATGTTTTAATTTTGGTTATGATTATTATTACATCAGCTTCTATTATATCATTGCGAGACATAAGTCTTTTCCAAGGTGTACAGGCCCTCAGCTGAGCTCATCCAGCTTGCGAATATTATTAATACATCAATAGATACACCGATTTTATTTTCGTAATCGACCTGTTTCCATTATTCAGTGCCCGTCTCTCTCAATGCGCTGCGGGCATGTGGCAGTTGTAACTTGCGCAACAAAAATCGCTTCACATATTCAATGGTTAATGGAAGTGTTTGTAAGATTAACTTCCGTGTGTACGTAGTCCGTAAGTAGTCCGCAGTTGAGACGAGACATGTCACGTATTCACCTACTGGTCTCAAATGACAATCGATTGTTGACATACCTAGCCGTCCGCCGTTAAATCGCTCGCAGTCGGCCGGCACGTCGCCGTATTGTATATCCGATGGTTTCCACGTCAAGTGAATATTTTAAAATGGCGTTTCGAGAAATTTCTATCGATTATCGCATGCCTTGTGTTAATTCAGTTCGTATGAAAAAAAAATAGATGCTTCAGAAACGTAGTCTTGGAGGCTTGATTTGGTTGTAATTGATCTGCTTGTAATCGCGGATATTTTTATGTTTGAGGACAAGGACGCCTCCGATATAGTTTGGGGCCGCATCATCACGCGGTAAAGACGATCAATTGGATTGTGTTTTCGTTATTATTAAATAGAAAATCAATTATTACGAAATATAAGGTACAAATCCGAGGTATTATAAGTTTTACTTATTTCGTACATATGAATAGTTACGAAATAAGTGATTTATTTTAGAAAACTAACTTAAGTTAGGTAATTTGCTTTTGAACTGCCAGCTTGGCTGCTAGATATAACGAAATATATAAGGATAGCAGCATATTGAACGACACGCATCTGCTCTTTGTAATATGTTTGTTATAATATGAGATTAAGTATACGTGGAATTACTTAAAACTATTTGCGACCGGTTGCAAATATGAGTCATTTGTTCAAATTATTATTGCACCTTTTAATAATTCTATACATGCATATGAATATTTAAAGACAAAGCAAGAAAAGGTCAGTACCATTTTTTTAATTTAAGGCCTTTTCACATATCCAGAAGTCGAGTAAGACACAGTGTTGATCATAACATGTCTGTTCCTTTAAACGTAAATTAGGTTAAATACAATGACCTTCCGTTCCTGAGACGAGGCCCGTATCGAGTAGATGAACAATTAAAGGGTTTAGGATGATTCAAATGTTGATTAATCAATTTTTCGGTCACTCATAACGTTGGCTAATAGCGCAGATGTTATTAGCACATGATATAAACTTTGCTGTTTTGTATCAAAATATGTATATGTATTTTTGATTGTAATCGCATTTAATATCTACAAAATACACGTGTTACATGTTAAACATGTCGAGAAGAACGCGTCCATAAGAAAGTTCAGCGCTCATGGGTGGCCAATTAATTCGTTACACGCTAAAATGGTAACAGCCCACTCTACGTATACGGCGCGAGTAAATCAATATGACAATAATGTAAATCGTCGCGATTGTGATCTTGGCCGCGGACGCATAACGTCACGACGGCGCGCGAGGCCTTGCGCCTTCCACGCGGCAAAACCACTTCTTTTTATCATAAACTCACCGAGTTACATAGTCGGTTGTAATTTAAAATAGTATTTTTCTTTAACATCCCACGTTGCGGCGCATCTCGCGATCCTTCGCGGGCACAACCAATGACTACGTGTAATATCGTGATGATTTTTTCCTGTTCATTATGTGCGTATGTTGTTGTTTAACCGCATATTTATTGTTTATTACAAAATAAAATGATTGCGTACTCACGTTGTTTGATGCTATCTTCACTTATTAAAAATAAATAACAAACATTAAAATTAACGTTAATTAATAGAGAATTAAATACTTTTTATTAACTGATATGTTGAACGTTGGTTGGTTGATGGTTGATGTTTGGTTGCAAGGGCGACTGCCGACCAGGCCTGCCGAGGTCCTCGGTTTAAATCTTGCGTCGAGCGCTAAAGCATTTTTCTAAAATAGATTTTTTTATTGTTGTTCGGATTTTGGGTACGTTCCTGATATATGGTAATAGGCTCACTACCTATCTCATAGTGGGACGTAAACGTAACAAATGAAACGTAATCGTATATTGCACTCCTCTGCCCTTCTCCTTCGGGGATTACGTGCATGATTTTACGTTAAGTACTTTTCATAGAAACGAAGCATCGGTCACCACTACTGCAACCCGTCCCGAACAGGAATATAAAATATGATTTACAATATCAGTTGGTTCAGTTAGTCTATTAATAAACTCCACGTTATTATTCATTTTATTAAGACTATTAATTAATGGTTACAAATTGATAAGAGAACTGTCGAACTGGGTTTTTTGTTACAAATATTACTCATATTACTCTATATGTATAAATTGCAAAAACAGTTTTATGTTTTCTTTACTTTAATTTATTAGTCAATTAATTGACTGTTTTGTCGTTTCATCTGACTTGAACAGTCGACCCATAAACTTGGGTTACTATAGACTATGTCGCGTGGGTCTTGAGTATGAAGTAAGGTTTCAAAGTTTTGCTGTACAGATGAAGCGTACCTATTTCTTCTCATTGGAAGATCAACTTATGCATTACATGGATGCATCTTTACATTTGTAACACTGAATTACAAGTCAAATATTCCACTTTTTAGCTATTAGGTAGTTTGGCTTTGCATTTTTAGCCAACTAATTCGAAGATTATTTTGAGGCCTGAAGCAGTTAAGCAACGTAAATCAATTTGACTTACATTTTACATGACATTGCGGAGATTATTAACTGTAGATATACAAAGGGTTAAGAACTGTCCTAAACATCCTAAGGTTCTTCTATATAATTGATATGCAATTAAATTTTTTCACATTACATAATTCCATCGACATGTTTATACGATAACTGTAATTCATACGACGCATATTTCAAATTAAACGACACAGTTGACTTAGTAATCCAATTAACATGTGCTCTGAATGGAAATTGTGATACTGATCGACTCACAACAATGCGCCATTTTTGTTACTTTAAATTTAATTTCTCGTTAATGTTGATTGCTCCTTTGATCTAGTGGGCGCGAGCGCAATTATTAAGCGAGAGGGCCCGGGTTCCAAAGTAGCTGTCAGTTTTTCTGTCGATCCCAGTAGACGCGTGCAGACTAGATTTGTGTTTGGTGTCAATAGGATTTACCCCTATTGCGTGGGACGACTAACATAAGTAATTAAATGTGGGCGCTGTACACTCATCTGCCTACGCGCTGCGAAAATACAGCAGTAATATTATGTTACATAAAAGAGAACGTTTTTAATATGTACAATTTGGTACGGGTATTTATAAATATGGAGGGTTCGTGCGTCTCCTGGGGGGAATTGTCAAGTTTCATGATCGTGATATTGAGAGCACAGTATTCAGGTGTGTTAATGTTAAAGACTTATAACATTTATATATTACTTTATCTTTGGGGTAGTAGTTATAGATTATCTTATCTTTTGGGGTTAAATATTTGTGGCAGAAATCGCCGTCATGGATTCTTACGCATAAGCGTTAGTATCTGAAATAACAAGCACTTCCCAATGGTGAAAGACTCATCTTTAAGATAAACTGTTGGTTAATAAACAGTTCGGATACTGGCTAATGAGGAGAGCGTATTAAGAGAGTGATGTGTATAGAAGAAGCACGCCACCTATTTAAGATTATTGGCACTTGGTGACCTCTGTCTACCATGAAATGCACCGGGCGTGCATATTATATTAACCACTCGTTATCTAGTTTTTATATTGGCAATTAACAATAATTACAGTTCATTAATGCAAAATGTATTGGAGAGTTCGAATGTTAATGCATATAATGTTTTAAATATTGTTTACAAGAGACTCCTGATGTCATCCATTGTCATTGAAGGTGTGACATGTCTTGTGTCATATCGTAATATCAAGTTGTGACGTCACAGCTTCACAGTAGCAACTGTTCGTGAGAGAGCTGATTGCTTCAGAAGTGTTGATAGCTATTACGGCTGGGTCTGTCCGTGTAGGTCAAACATTTTAACAAATTTGTCATACATAATAAACATCAGTGCGGGGTTAGTGTGAAATGTAATTGTTTACCTGATATCTAATCAATGGTGAGCAATAACACGCATGGTAATTTCTTTACTGATCAGCGAACTTTTATTACCAATAATAATAATAATGAATGACAAATAAGTTTGTAAATTTCTCCACCCGGTCATCTCATCCTAAATTGGATAGAGTCCTTTCTACGCTAGCCAAGCAGAACGAACCAAGTAGTACAATGTATGCATAATTATGCAAATATAATATTTACGCCTGAGGAAATCGAACCTACTGCCAATCTGACGAGCCATTCAATTTCATTAGAGTTTTCATTCTTAAGAGTATACAATCAAATAATAATTTTATAGTACCTTGTCCATAGACTGCAATTATTGGAGGATTTGATATATTATAACTAAAAAAAGACACAATTTAATAGTTTCTGTATAATATACTTATATGATGGATGACAACAAAAACAAATATATGCTTTGAATATAAAGTGAGGTGGAATTATTTACTTAGAGCACATGAAAAAAACGGAGTCACGTGAATTTAAATTTCGAACAAAGAGCGCCACTGACAGGTGCCGAATATTCCTCACAGGCAATCTGATAATCGAATCATTTCGAGTTTAATACGACCAATAATATTGAGTTCGCACTCGTATGGGGCATTGACCGCTTGTAATATTCGCCCAAGCTTGCCTGTTTTGAGTATGGCAGTTTGTCATTTTGATACAAACACTAGATATTTGACTTCACGTTCAATAAATTAAAATAACTCGTTCGCTTGTTTCGTATACTGCTTACGAAATGAGTAGATATTGTAAACGTGTTTAAATGTTTATAACGATTTTTATTATTAATCAAAGCAGGCGTTTTTAGGGTAATTATTTACTTATGATATATTACAAAGTTGTCTTCGCGACTCCTTCGACGCATAAATCGATATGATTCTTTTCCAGTCTTTTATGAATTGACTTTAAAAAGTAAGGTGTGAAGTAGAATTTTAAGTGGCCCGAGCCGTGAGAAACGGTTATTTGAGGAACGCTTAATGTATTCTCTCAAGGCTGAAATCTTGTATGTATGAATGTTTGTCGTCAGATTTTCAAAACAATCATACATTTTTAGATAAAACGGTCAGGGGGCGATAGTAGAGTTGTTTTCGTTTGCAGATCTTTGAATTCGGGCTTCAGGGCGTTAATACTATGAAAGGTCAATAATATTAAAGGAAGCATAGCGTTCTTTAAGGTGTGAGGGGGGCTTGCTAACCTGCTCTTCGTTGTTTAATCCTTCACATGATGGGAACGTACCTGTGTTACCATTAGAAGGATAAAAGGGCTATTGGATTCGACGACAGTGACTCTAAGTATTGTCAAAAAAAAATTGCATTATATCACCCCATCCCTAAAACTATCTCTGTAAAAACTGACTGCGATCTATTAACGTGTAAAAACAGACTTGGCTACTAACAAATGAACAAACATTATTCTAAAAGAAATTGATTTTTCTATTTAAGAAAAGAAGAGTCCAATATGTCGTGAGTGTTACTTTTTAATAAAAATGGCGCCCTTTGGCTGTTACGATGAACATCCCGCTTGCCGCGTCGTATCGAGTGAAATGTCACGGAGCTATGAAAAAGGGATTATGTTATTGAATTTAAAATTATCACTTTTTTATTTATGAAAAGTAACATAATGAACAGCGAAATTATGACACAGGGAAACTTATAAGTTTAGAATTTCGTAAAGTGAATTAAAATGTAACAGGAAAGTGAAAAAAAAACTGTGAGTAGAATGAAGGGATATTAATAGTAGTGAAATCAAAACCAACAGGAAATTGATTGCAAAAGGAAAAAGATAATGTACCTCCATAAATATGCACCAACTCTATGCATCATAAAATAAAAGTTCTCGAAATTTCAAGGTGACCGTATTGTCATCGCATAAGTCATGAGCATCAATCACTATGTACAGTCATGTTAAGGTTTCTTTGGCGAAACAATATGCTCTACATTTTTTAGAAATTGAATGTAACTTATGTTGAAGTTAAGTGTTTGATACTAATTACGGAATAAAACTTCAAAATTCATCATTATCATTCTCGCGTTGGTATTGGGCCCCGTTTTCTGCTAGTAAAAAAAATTAAAATGAGTAAGTTTTTTGTGTTGTATTCTGTCACAGTCAGAGTAAGCGATATTTAACCTTTTACAATATACTTTACGAGATACATATAAAACTACAAAACATTGTAAGAGATTTCTTTTGATGGAATTTAATATATGTACCATATTTCTGGCACTAAACAACGCTTATTTGGCCCCGGTTTGGTATAGGTAACCACGATTGGTTGATGAAGACGCTAATATCAGACGCGTTCCAACTATTTCCTTCCAGTAGGCTACGCGATTGTATGCTCAGGTAGACGATTAGTCGTATTTAGGATTGGACACCAACATTCGTCACTAATGATCATTTAATATTTCTTTCAAATAAAAAGCATATAAACATGAATTCTTCGATCTCATGTAAGTTTTTAGTTTGAACTCACAAAAAAGTACTAAATACATCAATGAAATACCAAATATCGTACCAAAAATTTAGATTAAACGCTTACAATAAATCCTTGAGCGAACGATAAACAATTAATTATTATAAATTACAATGATCGTACCAACCAATCCATATTATTGGAATGTCTTTGCAAGATATATTTTTTTAAATCTTGGCTTAATCGTTAGTAACAGGATCAATTTTTAAGTACGCGAGGCTAAATATGTTATATTATCAAGCGTCGTAGGCCGATCAGCAATGCGTGCATAGCATTCTTGGAATGACACGATCAAAGTGATAATAATAAAACCGATGAGCACGTGGTAAATGCCGCATCAACGCGTTCGTAGCTCCTAGCGCGCTGTGTATCCACGGGTGTGGGCGTGCTTGGTCTACTAAATACAAAATAGCTGCCCGGTCACTTAATGCGTATAGATATCAAACCGCACCGAATGCGCCACTATACGTAGTCCTATGATGTACGCGTGTGTACGTGTATTATAATTTCTAGAAAGCACTCACTGTGTCCGTTTGCTTAGACTTTCGATTTGTTATGAGTTTATGAATAATTCTCTTGTATTTCGATACTGTTTACTGCTAATATTAAATTACTTCGGATTTATTGAAAAACAAACGAAAAATTCTTGTAAAAGTGTAAAGTGATTTTTCTACGCAGATTAACTCGCAGCGAGACGAGTTCAGATAGGTTTGATCTATCTTAATTAATATAAGATTTTTGTTTGCCAACACCGCGGCCAATTAACTTAACGATTTTTTGCCACCGTTAGCAACTGCGAACTATCAAGAAGACGATAACGGCCAAAAATTAATTTGCGCTTATCACAAGGCGGAATAGTATGCTCTATGAAATTATACAAATGTGTGAATTACGGTCGAGCGTGTGACGTTCGACGAAATGAACATCGTATAAATTTCCCTAACATTCCCACACATTAACGTCACGTCGCGTACCTACGCAGATGCTCCTCGTCCATGTGCGCGTGCCCGTACAATCGTATTAGGGCGTTCGTCTGTGTGCGTGCACGTAGCCGTGCCCACGGTCTCGAGTACGCAAATCTGAAAGCTCCAAATACACTAAGCTACTTAAGTCCTAACGGCAAAGTTCAAATTCCTATGTCTGTAATCATTTCAATCGCATGAATAAAGTTGTATCACTGTACCGTATTGTTTCATGTTTACGTGTTTCTGTGTGGTGAGGTTAAGTAGAGCGACGTTATCTCGGAACAGAGATTCCATAGAGTTCGGATTTAGATAAACATTAAAGAATGTAAACAGAATATGAAAACACTCGTGTCTATTTCAATAATAGTATACATTTATTGCAGTAATAATTGCTATTAAGTGTTACAAATTGATAAAATTTCTCCCCGATGATTCTAAACGCATGTAGCCGTGTGTAGCAATTATAGTACTCGTGTTGATTTCGAGCTATGTAGCGCACGAATCTGTAAACACCGATGACGATACAGTGTATACAATAACGTGTAATAAAACGTCATAATTGTCAAGGGTTTAGCGCTTTGGCCGTCCAGTCTAAATGTCATCGAACGGGGTTTCGCAACAGCGTCAATCACGAGCGGTCACCTACTTTCGCGATCGGCCGACGGCGATTAGTCGACTATGTACGTTCACTGAGGCCTCAACTCGACTCGCCTCCACGCTCCACGCAACAATTGTTTCTGTAGGAATCTTTTATTTATGGCAGCATCGGGCTGCGCTTGTGTGTGTGGGCAGTAAGCGACGGCGCCCGTGTTTTACCTGTGCCAACACCGGCGCGGTCCAATTTCGACCGTGTCCTCGTGGCGGCAGAGTGCGTTTTTAATCGGCGGCGTGAGGTACAGAAATGCTCCACCGATAATAAGTCAACGCTCGAACTCGCCCGTTTGACAGGATTCCAGCCGCGTCTGTCCCTGTTTGTTTATTGTAATCGGTTTGACAATGAGCTTAAGGTGCGGTTTCGAGTGATCTCGGGGCCCGCGCTGTCCTGTGATTGTTCTCTCCGCTACTCGCTGTGTTTGTGTTCGTATGATACGTCATTGTGTACCGGCTTACTGTAGATTCGCCTCTTAGCATCCATAATTGCTCGGCGACTGAGCGACTTTTAAAGCTCTTTGTTGATTGGCTTCGCGTTGATTTATTAAAGTTATTCAGTTTGAAATGACTCTTCGTCGTTAAGATGTAGTTTTGGGTAAATAGAAAATGTAAATATTTTCATAATTACCTTGGTGATTTTTGAAAATAATTATGTTTAATTTTTTTTTTATCAAAAAATTATGATGCATTCAAATTATTGTATAATTATTCAAAAATATAAATGGCATTACGTTAACGATTCACACTTAAATTGTTGAAAAGATAAAAAAACGCATTCAATAATGAATACAGAATTTGGCAGGTTTATTAATTCGGTGCCGCGACAAAAAGCGATGACGGCTCGCCGACAATTCGTGTAGATAACGGAAGGTCAATGAGGAGACGTCAGAGACGTCAGACGATTGTCGGGTGGCAGTTGGATGCGGTGGAGGGACGAGGCGGTGTGTTGGAGGGGGGAAGCGGCGCGAGCGAGAGGACAACACTGGAGCGTCTCTCTCCCACGCGCCCGTCCGACCTCTTTGCAAGTGCGGCCTGCAAGGTCGGCCGCCTTAATTAATAAACTCAACGTAAAGTATTTGAGCCGATCGGAGACTACTACAATCTCACTCAGCCTTTGTCTAGCTATTGACCCGCGCCGAAGGCTTTTTCTCGCCGATGGAACGCCCATGCCGCACCACACACAAGTATGCTGGATGCGTTATGATTATTGTCCGCGTGAGAGCGCACGACGGAGTGCGTAATAGATTAAACTAAGGCATTCTGAGGCAATCGGGCTGTACGCGCCGCGTGGTCCAGTACTGTCCAATACATAGCAAAACTAAATACTTTGTATACATTATTTTCTAAATATAGCAAGAAAACCAGTTACGACATTTTTTTTCTCAAAATAACACCAAGATTTTGTCGACTTTGTACGTATCACATAATTATTTATAAAGTTTTGCTTGCTTTCGTTAGTAGGAATTAAATATAATTAGTTAACAACACATATTCAAGTATAAAAATTGTTTACGTATGCAGTAACTATTATCTTTGAAAAATATTTAGTTGTGTCAATTGTCTAAAATATAATTTGTAATCTATTACTTATAAGTATCATGTATTTCAGAGAGATATAAACTAAATTTTAATAATTACTTAATCATATAGGAGACCATTCAATTTTTACATAACGCAATTACGCAAGGAAAATTCTTGACATGTAACATAGCGTAACAGTTTTCAGCACCCAAATGATCATTTTTAACCGGTAAGTTCCAAAAATACCCTTGTTTACGGAAATAGTAAATGAACAAGAGATTTCTAACTCACAATAAAACGTACCGTAACGTTTTACAAGAACCCCCCGTCTCCCCAAATTGCGTTATGTAATACTTGAACGCTCCCTTGCTGAAATTGGGTAATTATTGTCGTACACAATATAACACATTTCATATATATAGCTAGATTGTAAAAATATATATTCTCTAAATACATCGATCAGTATGTACTCGTGTGTCGACTCGTGTTCAAGCTCCAGATATTATATAGTAGGAGCTAGGTTGGCGTAATCCACCTGTGTTTCATTGTGGTCATTTTTAGGATGTGGTAGACAGGCAGGCATTTGGAAACATATATATTCAATTCAGTTCTTAGAGGTCAACAATACATATGTGACCGATATTAGTTAGAACTGCATAAATAAAATAAAATAAAGTTTATTGTTAAAATTTATTGCATTAATTTCTAAGATTATTAATTATTTCGTCAAGGTGTTTTGAATGCTTTTTCAGTAAATCTGAATATAAAGTATAACTTATAAATATAAAGAACAATTATTAATATATTTTTTTTCTCAATGACTTTACTATATGTTAGTTCACAAATTTTATATTTTCATTACTGTGATCAAAATGTTTACATATCCATAAATTATGTGAACAACGCAACATATGATCAAAAGTAGTTGGAATGTCGCGATAAAACAAAACTTTTCGGTCACAGCACATTTTAGATCATAACATCCGTGATCGTATACGGCCCGATAAACCTTTCGTCCAACGCGTATGTTTCTGTTCTGTATACGGTGTAACCTAACAAAACATCATCCACGGATTGATTGAGATGCCAAAGTCCCGCGGCTCAGTCGCGGGTGGTCATCCTTGATCAGTGGGGTGTCACATCAAGAAAAGGTGTATTGGCCATCATTCATATTAATGTACGTACCATATAAGAATAATTGCTCTCCCTCGTAACATGTTTCGCAGCAAATTGTTCACCCGACAGAGCCCTGTCATCGTCACCTTAGCGTCGGCAGCGGGGGTAATATTAGTCGACCTTGATAATATAAAATAATACCCGCTCTTGCGACCATATTTTATAAGCCGATCGGTAGCCAATGTTATATGATTTCATCAATAAGTCGTGTAATCAATAATGTATAATCCTATAATTATTTAAATGTTTTATCAACTTATTAGACTTTAGATTTTAGGATTATAGCTACAGGGGTGACTTTGAGGTGTTTATTTTATATATATTTCATATTAAACTTAGTTTAGATTTGTTTCACTTCAGACGTACTAATTTTAATGAAATAGCTTTCGGTTCTTATTGTGATTGTTTTTTTTATCGTATAATCTATATTAGTGCGTGCAGTTTATGTAAATTATCAATATGTATATTTATCAATATGACCTAAATTTGATCTTGCATTAGGATTTTTTTAATTTTAGGGTGTAATTAATTAATCATTATCGGCTTCGTCTTTTTTTTATTATCGGTATCTTTAAGCCCATTGCTGGACATACGTGTTACGATGAGTTTTCCTCAAAACCCGCGCGCTGGGCACGCGGGTTGGAGATCGCAGAGCTTAGCCTTTAGCACGGCCTACGCTGCTGGCCGTCGGCAGAAGACTGACGGCGCCATATCGCGGTCTGCCAGCACAACTAGGTAATTAATAATATCCATTCGTAGTCTGGATATGCATGCTCGATGCATGACAATAGGTTCATAGTGGGACGTAAAGGTAACTGGTGAAACGTGGGAGTGTTCTGCAATCTTCTCCCTACCTCTTCAGGGATTACAGGCGTGAAGTTACTGAAGAAGTTACTGAAAAATATTCAGTTGTAAAATTACGTCATCGTTTCTCCAAGATATCACTAGTATACACAGTCACTAATGTAATTTTCTCTATGAATATTTATAAGTAACGTTTCTGTCGAAGATGAATGTCACGCAACACATTGTCATTTTTCACAATACGCCAATGACGCTCGCAGCGGCCATTAATTAATAACGTAATGACAATTGACGCAAATCGCACGTTTTATAAGAAGTACCTGTTCCATTTAACGTTGGGTAATATCCAGAGCTGGTTTTATGGGGATCGGGTGATAAAACAGATGTATGCAAGTACGTCTAATACTAGCTTGCTTATGGAATTGCTATAAATAGCGGTTTTTGAAATAACTGGAATGACGCCGAGCGGTAGCGGGCGCGCGGTTGTCCGCGTACTTCTCGCCTAGACTGTTTACTTACACTACACACACACACACACACACAGATACACACATACTCACAACATTTACATACACACAAATAATACGTAATTTATTCCGCGTTATATACTTACATTAATGTATATTGTAAGTAACAAAAAAAGCCATCTCGATGTTAATTGTCTTTGTTATCGCTCAATTATATTTTATGACGTTTGATACGCTTATACCTAATTGAGGACGTGAATATACAAATGCGAAAATATTTTTAATTTTTGAATAATTTAAATAACAAAATTCGCGAACAATAATTTAATTTTTGAATTATCAAAAAAAAATTCAACCATCGTGGCATGACATTCGATACAAGCATTTAGGAATTAAATAATAAAAAAAATCGAACGAATAAATCAGTTCTAATACTCACAGTTTATTCAACGGTGGTTTATTTCGAAATATAATTTGGATAATGACACCTACATACATGTTTAAAACGGTACAGTATTTCAACGGAGAACGGTATGCCATGTCTATACGGGCATGATCTTCGTGTATACTCACTTCAACGCGGCTCACATTGTTACTCGCTTATGTAAGTTGGAACGTCTTCCACTTTCGAATCAAGTTTATTGACACGGCAAGCTCGACAAACGCCCGCCCGCTTCACAGTTACATCGGAGTCGGTGCTGCTTTGATTATACGTAACGCTGGCTATACGTAAAACCATCTTCTGTGCGTCCATGTGGAGCGAAACGAACAAAGGTCTACTTTTGTTAACTGATTGCCGCTTTCAAGAGAATATTAAAAGTGTACATCAACATGATGATCAGAGGCAGAGTTGTAACAAACTATAAATGGATTTAATAATATTTTTAACAGAGTTGTATATAATTTCATACTTCCATAAATCAACATTCTTATACACAGATGTGTACAAATATAAAAAATAGTACGATACATTTGTATATGAAAGCGGGTGATGCGTATAGGACGGACCGGTGATCTTATTCCGCTGTATTCGCAACCGGATCCAACCGGTGCCAGGATCAAGCCGTGCGTTGTGAACTTCAATCACACTAATACTAACGTAACGTAGTCGACGAGTTTTGCGTAATTAGCCGTATCTGTTTACGTGCGGCATTGTGCACGTGGCCGTATATTTAAACAGTCCTCGCGTTTGAATTAAAAGTTTTTATGCACTATTTAAAGTCAATTTGTAGTATAAAACACTTGATTCCAGTGAATGTGTAACAATATTCGTTAATACGATTGAATATGAACTTATTTAAGCTAATGCTAATAATAGATAAATGTGACGAGAAATTGAATTTTAATCAAAATTTGTATTAACTTTGAAATATATACAAAAATCGATTGTATTTGATACGATATAAATGCAGCTGCAATAATTTATGCGTGAGGTAAAAAAAAGTTACTACACAATTCAATATCGTAATAGAGACATCAGTTGACGCGAAGCAAACAGATTGCTATAAATAATACGATTATGATTAATGCCTGTGTTTGAGTTAAGGCTGAGTTTTATGCTAATTTTACGTGCGGGTGGCTGAGTAGTTGGCGAGATTAAGTCGAATCGTTGAGGCGTTGGAGTTTTTAATGGTAATATATAGTAGTGTAATCAGTCGCTCGTACAATCGCAGTCGGTGCTAAGAGCTCGCTAATCGCAGCTTAAATTGCTAAGCCCCTTTCGTCAGGTTCCCTGAGCCACTCGAAACCGACGGCTGTGTACTGTGAACGCATTTGCGAATTTTGTTCAAAGCCAATATTCATCTGTATAGTCCGTTTATTTCGTACTGTAAAACGCTCAAATTAATGTTGAGTACGATTATGTAAATTTACATCACGTTTTCTGTATTACCTACATGTACCTTTTTAATCTAAAATATATCGGATTATATATAATAAATAGTATATACATATGTATGTCACTGAATTACTATATACCTAAATGGGATTAATATATGAATTAAATTCAGCATTTAATAATTTAAAGTTATTTACATTAACAATGTATCTATTATATATTTGCGATGCGTCAAACACCATGTGTTATGTGTTATACACCAAATTTTATGATATATTGAATACATACAAATATTTGACAGTAATATAAATTTAAATTCATTAATGAATTCGGTACATAGAGGCGGCACCGCGCTACACATAAATAAGTTTGGCTTGAAGTGTTTGACAGGCGAGACACAAAGTATATTTATAAAGTAAAATAAAAGTTAATAAATATAACCAAGTGACAATGTTAAGGAATTCAAAATATATAAATCATGATAATTTCATAATGATTAAGTTGATCATATTTTCCATTTACCGCTTCGAGGAAGTTCAAGCATGATATTAGGTTATACTTTCATCGTATTATGCTATATTCTTAAATAGAAAAATAATGAATAAATATAAATGTAGGAAATGTTATGAAACATATTCGTAAGTAAATATATTTATTATATACGGTTGCATTAAGAAAAGTAAGTCGTTAAACCCTATCACTCTATTGCAGATTACATGCAAGACATAGACCTTTGGAAATTAGTTGCTATAGTTCTAAGGATTTAAATTATAATTGTTAAGCAACCACCAAAAAATGACAACCTCACGACTAAGTTTCTTGTTAGTGCTTCTCAGTTGTGGGCGCGGTACGAACCAACTGATAACTTTATGTTAGTTATTATAGATATACATATAATGACGTTTATATGTGATTGCAATTTTTATATAAATAAATGATTTTTGACTTTGACGTTATAGGCTGGAAATCGGAGATACTGGACTGAAGGTATAGTAATGGGAATGTAGTATATATAGTATATGTAGTATTATGTTCTAAAAAAGTGGCGCCGAGTTTCTTGCTGACTCTTCTCGGTAGCTTCTTCACCTTCCGAACCAGTGGTAAATTTATAAATTTAAAAATTTATTTTTAAAAATTAAAAAATGACGATTCAAAACTTCTTGGAAAATATTATTTGAATAAAGAATTATTTGATTTGATTTAAATTGATATACTCTGCTTACCTATACGGGGATCATAAGTATGATGTTACATTACGTTCAAGAGATAGTAAAGAACAATTAATGGGTTTTTTCATCATCAACTTAACAAGTTTTATAACGTTCCACGGTTGAAAACAATTGTTTCGTTAGAACAGTACGTAAACATATGGCATCTATTAAGACCATATCCCTATTAAGAGTTAATAGCATCTGCTAAAATGATGTCCCTGTAAAATAATATCGATTACACAGTTTTAATATTTAACAAAATTGTAACATATATTTTGCTAATAATAAATTAACATTTAACGATATATAAACTTAATTTAAAATTAAAATCCTCAACGCGTACATGTCTAATAAATAACGTAAACGTGAATTACATACAAAACCTGCAAGAGCAATAAAAATGTAGAGGCGACGGTAAATGAAGAACTCTGCATTGGCCGTCTTACTCGCGGAGGTTCAACCAGTCGTAATATTGAAAGAGACGGTAAATTACATTCCGATTGTATTTTGTCTTACTGGTCACAATTTTTTTTCCAATAAATCGTTTATAAATGTAAGTTAGTTTGTATATACGTCTCATGATTATGTAATATTTATATTTAGGCGTTAAATAAGAATTTTTATAAATCATTAAGCTGTGTTAGTGTAAGGTAACATATGTATATTAACTTACATTACATAGCTTTTAGTATCAGAACCAACTTAGGGTAAGAAATTGTACGATTGACATATGTAGTTCCGTCCGCAGTCGGTTGCAGATGTCTGCAAGCTGTAAAGGACATTTGTAATTCTCTGTACTGCTCTCATAATCTCAAAAATTGACACTGGATGATATTTATAAACATGTTCAAGAAATAATCAAACATACTCATTTTTGCCCACTACTTTATTTCGATAACGATAAGGATGATATCGTCACCAATTATTTTTACACAGGTTTATTTCATTCCTTTAGTGATTCCACAGATTACAAAACAATACATCTCTCATCCAGCGCCCGGGCAGGCGCGCATACATTTAAACACGTTTACATGTAGATTATTCTATACTTGAATGCTTAGCTGTGTAGCTACGTCGAAGGGTGACCACTTATATGCGAAACAGAAAGACCGATACAATGTAATAATATACCAGCATCTTAATACATAGTCGGTTACCTGTAATTCCATTTTAAAATTTATTTATTTAAAGTACATAAAATATAATGTAAACATAGAATATTTAAAATATTGTTATTGATCCTATAGGAACGTGAAATTATTTGCTTTAATAAATATTAATAATGCTACCAATATATGCATGTATAATATTGTATCATACATAAAAATGTGAGCAGATTCAGGCTGAAACGAAGTATGCTTCAAAAGTTTTAAGTATTTTTATCCAATTGTTCAAAAATCAATAAATAATGATGAACCAGTATACTGTTTTTTGCGTGTAAAATGAAGCAAGGCTTCCGTTTATTAATAATAAATAAGTAAAATATTATTATTAGTAAAATATTACTGCGTAATGACGTCATCTCTGTTAAGTAGTAGGAAAATAACATGGGGTGATAAACACCTGTACTTTTACAGATCTATAGTGGTACTTCTACCTTTATCACTCTCTTTATACTTTTGATATCGCTATCAGCATACAATTCACCTGTATGGTCAATAAAAAAAATTAAAATATCTCGATAAAATTGTAGAGATGTCCATAATGTTGCTTGATGCCTGGTAACATGAAGTAGAAGCGAGCTCTAGCTTTGTATTTGTAAAGTGGACTGTAATCGTTAGTCACTGACATCGAAACGCACCGCGGAGTGAAATCGAACAGATATGACACGCTTTTGATTTATTATTATTATTACCAACAAAATGTTACATTACAATTTACACCTTCGGGGTTATACCGAAACTTCTATCTTTGATGACAAACGAACAGATCGCGTAATGATAATATTTGGCGCGTTATTATTGTAAACAAAAATAATGCAAATAAAAAAGCATACCCCGAATATTTCACTTTTTTTTGTTATTATAACAATTAACTTGTTTTTGTTTTGTGCAATAATGGATTTCGTGGAAATTTTAGCGAATAAGGCTGTGTTAATTATATTTTAAACGGCATCATTTGCGCAAGAGCGATATGGTGCTCATTTCGAAATTGTAGTACGAGAGAACGAAATCATAAACACCTAATTGCTGTAAAAGTAACGAGGCTAATGATTGTCATTTCTACCCGCGCCGGGTATTTACATCATCTTTGATAGCATCTCGAAAGCGTATAGAGCGTGTAGGCATTTACGTAGAGCCGAGCGCCCACTCGCTACCGGCCTCTGCGATTTTACTCGGATTCAAACTAGTATTACACGGTCGAGTTCAGACGTCCGTAATGAGTGAGACAATGAGTGTAAAGAGGATGCTCCTTCACATTTCAGCTGATTGGCGCGCAGCACACGTTCGACGTGATGATTGTTCGATTAATTTGGAATGTACGTATCACTGGGGAGATGATAAATACATAATAACATCAAAAATAGTGAGCATGTAGCATAACAAATCATTTTGTATTTTGTACTATGTATTTAGCATTTTTAAGTTTATACTGTTTTGTAATGAATTACTTATATATACATATATTGTTACGTATATCGTTTCATCTGTATGAGCATACCGATTTAGCTTTGAAGCGACTAGTAGGCTTTGAAGTAGCGTATTTTTAATTTTTGAGTTTAAGCTTTGAATCTTATGACTCGTAGTGCTTAAATTCAAATGAGAGTCGGATTTGTCCGGCATTACCGGGATGTTACATATCTATTACGTATTTAGTAAATTATTGTAAATTAATATAAAATGAAACAAGATGTCAAATTTACAGTTGAATGTATCTCGTGACCATAGCGGGTACTTAGTGTACTTAGCCTCCACAGTATAATAGTGGGTGTGATGTTCGGTTGTCGACTATCGCTCAGCGGACGCACGGTATCTTAGAGTCGTTCTCGATCGTGTGCGCGGAGGCTTCGATTTCACCCGCTCGGACAGGTTATGGGACCGGAATGCGCCGTGGCATACAGCTCGGCTTAATAAAGCGCGCACTTGCTCGCTACTTTATTACTTTTTTTTTAACTCATAAATAAAAAACGCTTTCGAGAGAAAAAATTAATACTTTATTGAGTCTGACGATCTCGTGCCCGCGTCCGTAGCGCGGTTTTTTTTGTCGGAGTTCAATTGCTTTCGACACGTTATCATTTTCAATAATCCTCGTGCGACGCCACATTTCGCGGACGGAAGATCGCCGCTTTGATCGACCAATGTTCATAGTCTATTGACGAATATGTGATCATCTTCTAAAATATTGTTATTACCTATTATATAATAAATAGTGTAAAATACGTTTCTTGTTGAGCTATCGATTGATGGACATTCTATTTGAATTTATATTGATAGTATAAAATTTTCACAAATTGGGATTTTTTAAGTAGTGGCACTGAGTCTGGATATGTACCATGTGTACGACAATTGATTCACCATCTATTCTATAGTGGGTTGTTAACGTAACCAATGAAACGTGGGAGTATCTTACACTCATCTGCCTGCCTTTTCGGGAATAAGGTACTGGCGTCATATTAAGTTTATTGATTTTTTTATTGTCTCTTTTATAATATTTTACATATTTCTGACGTGCCTAAACGTTTACTTTTTCATGTACTAATATCTAGTAATTTATTATATTATTAAGTATCACATAATTTTTGCTAAAAAGGTAAATTTCATTTCAATGTGTATTTTTTTACTGGAACAATAACGATCTTAGCGTTAACGAATATCAACAAAGTAAATTAACATATAAATTTTGTAGTTGTATTTCGAAAAAGTTTACAGCAATGTATTTAAATATTTTTAAACATATGTAATTAATAATTTCTTAAAGTTGTGTGTATTTTATACTGGGTAAGTTTCATTCGTTTATCATAGTAATGAAATTAGAAACTCGGATGGATGGTTAAGTTCATTGTCCACTAATTAGATTGTGAGACATACATATAGTAATTAAACGTCAACTTATGTGTAAGGTGAAGTTTGAAAGAATTTTAAATTAAATATAAATTTTAATCGACTGCCTCGTTGGTCGTGTTGGTTGCAGGTGCGACTGCCGATCGGGAGGTCCCGGGTTCGATTCCCGGGTCG
>DWEI01000665.1:0-20257 GCA_018245875.1 Mysoria ambigua
TCTTGATTAGTCGCGAACACTGCGCGTTAAATACCTGCCTACCCACCTACCTGCTCGCTACTTCAACATACCGCGGCTGTTAACGACTAATTAATGTGAGAAATAAACACACAAGACACATTTACGTACAAATAAATTAAAGAGTAGAGAGAGAGAAAAAAACGGCTCCAGAGCCGGCGAAGTACACCAACGCAATTATCTACCACGTCGACCGGTCCGAGCGAGACGTTTGAATAATAAAGATATGGGATACTAATAAACAAGCATATGCCACAAACCTACTTATCAAATACTATTCTAATGGCGATAGAGATCAGCTGATGTGTAGACGTGACAAAATCTACAATACAACACTCTCAGTACTCTACAATACAACACTCTCAGTACTCTACAATACAACACTCTCAGTACTCTACAATACAATACTTTTAATACTCTATCATGTAATGCTCTCAATACAAGTTTCCTAAATTGACGTGCGCGTATAAGTAAACGTGATGTAAAAGCATATCTGGATACAGTCATTTGTAACTCGATGTTCTCTGTCAGCCTCGTGATCGAATATTAGCACTTAATACGTCGTTATCGAATATTTAATACGATACAAATTTAAACATAAAAATAGAAACGATACATTTATGTATGAATGACTTTATCGCTCAAGCAGCGATTTCTTAAAGAAGAAAACTGATACAAAAATAGTTATAAAAATATATATTATCGTCATTGCCTATTTACCATCGGCTGGTCTGTCTAGTTACTTACTAAGTTAAACATGTACTCCAAACCGATTCTAAGGAACAACAGATACAGCCGAACTTTAAAACCGCCAATTGATAACGAATTGTAAAAGATAAGCCGTGCACCTTATGTTCGCTAATGAAGTGTAACCCGTGTAGGCAAGAAAGTCTACCGAGTCGACCTTCTGTGTAACGTGAACTCTTTGCAAATATACCGTACTAAGCGTTAAGTTCGGCAATTGGCGGTGTCGCAACGCGCCATCGCGGCCATAACATTAAGTATTCATACAATAAAGCAGAAATAACGAGACGCGGCCCGGACGAGAATCTTCATATGCTCCGTGTACATGTGTATGTATGTATGTATGTAGGCTACAGGTACTCAAACACGTTTGATAATATCACATACACGGAACACTATCGGCGTTAGTGTCAATGAGTAGACGACACATGTTCTCGCCTCTTGCGCGGCGTTGTGCCGCGCGATAAGTTTCTTTGAGTCTTGTATAAAGTCGCTTTGAACATATCTAACTCTGTTATACTTGTATAGGAATGTCTTAAGTTGTTTACAAATTTGACATATTATTATTTTTGGAAAATATCAAATGTTTATTTGTTCATATTGTTTCATGTACTAAGTTATTATAATCGCGTTATCATAATATCATATTGTAAACAGAGTTAAGAAAAATCTAATTCCTTATATAATTATATTTTCTACTTGTCAACTCAGAGTGGTGGCATTAAATTATTTGTAACACTCATAATCGATTGTAACACTCTTAGTAAATTGTAACACTCATAAAAAGTCAACTTATGTACATTAATATTATAATCAAGATTAATCGCTTATGACGACGGATCTTTCGCTCCGATTCCCTCTGAAGCTCTAGGACGTGTGAAGTCTGCCAGTCCTCACTTGTTTATAGTGACAAGCTATGGCCTTAACCCTCTCCGTTCTGGAAAGAAACTCGTGTCCCCAATGAACCCCGATAATGGTGATAAAATTCTTAGCATTTTAGCCTTATTGATTTATCAAATTAATGTACATACTTCTATTTATTTACAATAAACATAAAAGTCACATTATATATACAATACTAGTCATATCACGGCACACAATTAACCCTAAACATGCTCTCGTAAATATTATTTTTGTCAACACGTTTATTATCGGCGACACGAAAATGTCCGGTCCGATTAGGTCCTATCAAATTACGATCAATGTTTCACGTCCATACATTAACAGCCGGCCACAAAACAGTACGTAACAATAAAATTTGTCGATTCATACGAAACGATCGCCGCTCCACACTCGCGATATAAAACGAACTATTCCCGATGTTAGATAAACAGATCCCCGTCGGAATGAAACGCTTATTCCTGTTATTATACTCGTATAAACATTACGGACGAACACCAATAAACGCCGTTTACGATTGGACGCCACAAGACAATCTCATCTGATAATAGACTGAAGGTTCAAATAAAAATTGTTTACCGCGAGTATCTCAAGCAAGTGGCCACGGAGTATGTGTCGATGTGGAGTGCGCGACTTAGGGTACCGTACCACGACCGGCGAATATGTGAAACAGTTCGTTTCTTTTAAGCTTTTAAACTTAATAATACATAGGCTTTTTTAAAGTGAAATTTAATCGAAGTCATTTTACTATTTACAATATGTTTATTACAAAATTACCTCAATCATTCTTTAATTGGTTTTTAAACATCTATTCTAAGTATTCTATCGCGCAGTAATAATTATTGGCAAAAGTTAAATTTCAGTTTAAGGGTCGTGGTGTCAATTTACGAATCAATTTAAGAGTCGCAACGATTCTTGTATCAGCTCTGAATATATTGAACACTGAATAATATCTACTGATTGGACTAATCATTGACATCGGGAAGACCACCGAGGCGCTTTTATCACACTGAAAACATTACAAATACTGAACCATGTATCGAAAACACGAGCTGTGCGCACCGCACTTTCCCGGAGCGGCCGTATCAACAGAGATCGTATAGCATTTAATCGTGGCAGCTAATTAACCCAACTAGGCGTACGTAAAAATACGATAGTAAAATTGTGAATCGTTAAAACGTTCAATAAAAACCGGTAAGCAGCAATAAAGGACCAATAAATCCAGTATTAATAAAGAGGGGAGGATTATACTTCCCGAAATCTAAGTTCCTGGTTTGATATTTACCGAATTCTTCGCTTTATTGTCCATGAAATAAGAGGAACTTTGTGTCGAAACTTGAACATACATTCGTCGAAGTTTTAATTTGCGTTTTATTTCTGAGTAATGAGTGACATGTTTTTCCTTTCCAGGCGAAGTTTTGACTTGGACCATTAAATTTAGCTTTGGTTTATAGCTTGTCAAAAAGATGCTTTTAATGTTTTCGTCTATTCTATTGTAACATTTATTACAAAGGTAACATCTGACCATTAAGCTATAAACACAACTGGTCGCTATATTTGTGGAGATAAAACAAATTGTGGAGATAAAACAAATTTAAAACATATTTAAAACGATATTTTGTAATTTCGATTGCATTTTGTTGTTGATTGCTAAGGGAGCGGATGAATTAATAAGTTTCCAATTCTCGTGGCATTATAAAAAAATGTGTTCACTAGAATTTGATTTTCGAGCTGGCATCATCTTTATTCGAACTGTAAATAAGGTATTTCATTGGAGACTACATGAGCTTAGATAAAAGCTAAAACATGCTTCATTATAATTCAACCATTAATAGAAATCTTCTTCGGATTTCTTATCTGAACCAACTACCTCTTAGGAGAACTATGGAGAAGTGGAAAAAATTTCCAGACATAATAATAAATGAGTAATCATGAGACCTTTCTATACTTGTAAGACCATCCGAAACTGTTGGGCCGCGGACCACGTGACCACGTACTGAACGGTCGCGGCGACGCGTGTGGTCTCCCAATTAATAGAAGCTCCTATCATTTATCCCGCACCCGTTACCGCATTAATTGACTGCCTTAACTTCAAGTAATGGACTTTTACTGTTTAATGAGCACGCCTCTTTTAGTATGGACTTTTTTCGAAATTTTCTCCTGTACACAATGTAGCTTGAGAGCACGGTGGTCTCACCGTCCGAGTGTCAAATTCAATTTCAAATTATGTATCTCGTTTGTTTGTCCTTTATAGCTGTTAACAGAAGACAGACTTACTACCAAATGGAATTTGGTAAAAGTCAAAATGAATGGTAATTAAAATCTTCCATTGAATTAACATATTACGATGTTTTAGCTTCTTGTTGAAAAGGATTTTTTGAGAAAAACATATACACAAAATTGGGGGATAGTAATATTTTAAATGTATATGTTGCAGACTATCTAGCTCTCCCGGGTTCGATTCCCAGTCAGGCTGCTATTTAACTTTTCTGAATTAGATTATCTAGATGACATTTCTAACAGCAGCTTGGAATCTGTCGATATTCCTGTCAAGTTCAGATCAATATGCTTCACCGCTAATCCATAAAGCGTAATTGTTCCGTATAACTGAAGAAACGTGAGAGTACCAGTCTCCTACACATTCGGGGAGAACACAGACCTGATGTCGTATTATACTACGCGAATATCAATAATTTAAAACTGTGGGGTCATTATTCAAAGAGTTTCTCCTCGCAGCTCGTCACGTGACTATCGGAGGCAATAAATTAAAAACAACGCGCTTATTTGTTATACATCCATCGTGGAGTGCAGCACTTTGTTACGGTGATTGTTCACTTGACAAGACGTCATAGCGCTTTTATTTCACAGAAGGGGTAGGCAGAGGGGTAATCTTATTTTTCCATATCATTTCTTCCATCGTCATATGACGGGCTCGCGTTCGGACGTGCGTCTGACGGGACGCGTAAATGCTTGTGACGCGTAAAATGTTGTGACCACGCATGTATAGATAAAGCTTATTCACCCTCGTTTTGAGGAGAAGGAAGTTATATGTGTCCAGAAACTCAGACGTCCGTACGGTTACCGCTCCTTAGGTGTCCAAATAAGGATATCATGGTCGCGTTCAGGCAATGTGGTATCTATCAGATAAGGGTGGTAACCCACCGTGGGTTTGGATGCGATGTGCTGCCGCATTGTGTAAAATACATCGTCTGCTGATGAGTGACTGTCTCGTTGATCGAGTTCACTTCTCTGCCTAACTCATCGGGCATTATTCGGATGATGTTACATTTCAACTGGTAATAAATTCAATCTTTGTTAAGTATAATGAACCAGTTCACTTGTGTATTTCTTAAGCTGTGTTATTGTATTCATATTTGTATTAGTTTCGTGGTTGTGAAAGTTATTAAGGACAGCGATACAGCCACACTAAGTAATATCGAACACAAATTGTACTCATAGATGAATCCATCCGACGGAGAGACGAATCGTAACAAACAAGCAATTGACCTCACCGTTAAAAATATCGTAATTACAGTTCCGAAATCTGTGTGCATAAATCATTTGTAACAAAAGCCCGGCCGCCGCTGCCAATCGGCCGTCGCACTAAAACGCGCCGCCATTTCGTAAACGCGAAACCCTATTTCGTAGATCGGGAGTCGAGAACATTTTTATGTGTGAAACGAGCAGCGACATTACCTGGTGTAAATATTTCCGACACATACACACAATGCGAATGTTGATGGGTACAAGTGACCGAGAATCATCTCATCATCATCAGCCTAATGATATCCACTGTTATACACAGGCCTCCCTTGGAAGGTTATAATCCCCACGTTGGACATGCTGATTGGGGATCGCAAAACACATCATTTCGCACTACTCTGCTACCCATTAGCGGCCAGGTCATTAAGCAATGTATAGACGGGCCGCACTATAGATACTGCAATCACCTGGCATCTGATTTAGTCACCTCTGCCACTACGAGGAATACGGTCTTAAATATACAAGGTCATTCATAAAAAATGAGTGTAAATAAAGTTATTGTTATTGTTATTTTGTCACACGACTCCAAGGTTCCCTACCAATGGCACAGACAAAGAGTCCAAAAACACAAAACGCTCGTGTAACAGAACCCGCTACCGCGAACGACCATAAAATCCCACGAACTATTACATCGGACGTAACAACGACATTTCTGTATTCTAACAGTGTCTACGATTCAACTCTAATCACCGGAGAAAGTTTATAACGTTTACTCTAACGAACAATCTACATATATAAAGTGTATGTCCTATATAATATACGATTGAGATAAAACATGATGAATGTAAAGGATAGCGACTATCGACTCTAGCCGCTCTCTGCCTATTCCGTAAGAGACCTACCGTGACGATACAATCATATGGAATATAATTTAAGATTATAATGGTAGTAATATGATTCTAAGCTATAGATTCAGTTAAAATGTCTCAAAAGCCAGGTAATACTTAAATACAACATGAAAAAATTTGCATATAGATTTTTACAATGTACATTTTGCTTGATTATATATAGAGATACAAATAGATTTTCAAGCTTCAAAATGATTCCTGACAAAGCTTTTCAGTTTGATATCTCAAAACATGTAAAATAAATCATCGGTTTCATTCAATTTGAAAAAAGAAACAACGAACGGCAATTTGTAAATCAATTTTAATATTTTTTCTCTTAAAAAGAATCTTAAAGGAATATGCGTCTTAATTAATATGGCAAAGATAAATTGAAACAGCATTCTATTCATTTATATTTATGGAGCCTCAATAATACAACATAAACGTAACCATTTTACAGATGACAAAATCACGTTTTGTGGCATGCCTACACACAAGTACTGGCAAGACGCTCGCGCATCACACACAACACACGCACACACATACCTACACACAAGTGTACGCACTCACACACGCACGCCGGCACTGCGCAACAGGTATAAACAAATGTGCTAAGTAAAAAATATTATTATAGCATAATACGCCATAAAACACCAGACTCGGAGTGTCGACAGCGCGTCCCAAAGTGTACGATAACAGTCGTAGGTAGCGTAGCACGCCTACACGCTGTAGCGGAGCTGGCGGCGTTCGTAGACACAGAAAATATGTGTATGTATCTTGGTATATAAAAGGATTATTAATCAATTGGGACTTTAATATCGACTACTTTTCCATTAAAATTTGTTGCTTATTATTTTTTATCAAATAATTATTCTGTAAAATATTTTAAGCTTTAAGCATTATGTTTATCTTTGGGGTTTTAAAAGGGGTGAATTAATTATTTTTACAACCATTTTAAATTTTTTATATGAAAATTATGATAATATGTTTCATCAAGGATTGAGTAAATATTTGCTCAGTAGAGTACCCGTAGGTTATATTTTGCATAAATTCGTAAGAACTAAATATTTCACGGTGCTTGACACGTGCCTGCCTTTCGAGCGAAGCATCACCATCGCATGTAGAATTTTACGAACTGCGATGGTAAAAAAATATTTCATATTTAAAAATTGAACGCATTATATCATTCATAAAGATACATAATAATTTAAAAATGTAACAGGACACCAAACTTTGAGAACCACTACGAGGACGGTACTCTAACATAAACAATGTCAGTGATTTCTATTAAAACCATTCGGCATTTCGATATACGAATTATATTAGAATAACGTCTGGGAACGGGTATCTACGCAATGTGCAATAAATAACATGAACGGACAGCGGCGCGGTAATGAGGCGATCACCTTTATATCTTCACGGGCAGAGTACAATTTCGTTTGAATCGGAAATCTGTTTATTCGGTAAGTATCGGCAGTAAAAAATTTAATTTTCGGTAAACGTCTTCGTTTTTGTTAAAAGTTTAAGGACAAATATTGTTAATATTGTCGCGAACTAGTCTCTATGTTTAATTGCGCCATCTTGTGGCTCGTTATTTAGGTGCCGATTAAAAGCATCGCTTATTGTGTAACTCGTGATATGCCTTTCGATTTACTTAATAATCTTATAAAACATATGAACAATTTGTAAAACGTAAGTGTTACGATTCGCAATATTCTTATGTTAGGCATTAAGTATTATTCATCGCTACACAATTAATATTTTTTTGGACGAAAATCATACTTAATTTCACGCTTAACGAGTTGTTAAAAAAATTCCATTTTTTCAAATTCAAATCCCGTTTGTATAAAAATGAAATATAAATTTGTCGATAACACATATAATATATAAAATATACGATACATGAATATTTATGTACTATTATAAATAATACAACTACAGGGGGCTGGGTGACACGAAGCGTCGGGCGGCGAGGCGACCTGACGAACGAATCGCGAGAACATTTTTATGGCTTTACTATAAAAACTATGTGCCATAAACTGGCCACCATGAACGATCGCCATAACACTGCAATTTTACATGTTCCAAAACTTCATTTGAATTTCAAACTACTGTAATAAAAATATTATTGTAAGTTTGTATTTATTATAAATATTGTACAGATTTATAGCGTTGAGATTAGTTACTGAATTCGATTTAAATTTATTGCTAACTTGCCATATTTATGTAATTTATTTCTGTACTGGCTCATCGATCGAGCGGTCAGTAAATTTGAATGCTGGGCTTCAGGTCATGAGTACAATTTCCACCCGGTGGAAGAATGATGATTTCAGATTCGATTTATATTATGACCACAAATTGAGTCAGTATAAAGAACATGTACGGTATGTGCAATAATGTCCAGCGATATTTACTTGTTTAATGTTATTCCCAGGTGAGTTGACTGGGTCGCGTTCGTCGGATCGCCTCGAGAAGCCGGGGTGCGGCGCGGTGGCCCGAGTCACAACATCGATAGCTTTAGCGACGACGGTTCGTTGGAACCTCGCACTGTGCCACCTATACACGCGTAACCTTACGCTTCCATTATCCAGCGATCCACGTTAATATTGTGCCACAAAAGTCATTTAGATTTAACATATTTCAACTCAAGCCAACGTCGAACAATACATTTTTCTTTAAACAGTATTCAAGCTAATATTACACCAGGTAACATTCGTTGTATAAACTAAGATTGCGTCATAATGACTCAAAAATAGTTCAAAATTCAATGGCCAAGATAGCTAACTTTCTTATACAATCATCTCGTTAAGCCAGATGACCAATGGAAATCCTACATATTTATATATAGGTCTTTATACATGTATGGTAGATTGCTACGTGATATGAAATAGATCATTTCAGTACAAGCGTAGCTGCTTAGCGGCAACAATGCGGCAACCATTACAACGGCAAGCATTTTAAAATATACGAATTTACTTCAACTTTAATTAACAATTCCAAATGTAGCACAATATCAGTGTACGTCACCGGAAATCAGCATTTAAGCATCACGCGACAGGACGAGACCAAGGCATGTCACAGTACCGTACATTGACGTAGCGCGCACAGCGAGCGCGTTCCAACGAGCCGTCGGTAAGAATGTTACGAACCCAGAAGGCCGTGAGGTTGTGCTGCAGCCGGCCCTGCAGGTCGGGGTCGGACAGCGCGCCGCGGCCCAGCGAGCCCGACGCCGAGCTGCCCGACGGCCGCCTGCCGCGCCCGCGCCTCTCGCCGCCACCCTGCACACCGCCACGGTGTCACCCCCCTCCGGACCAACACGGATCACACACTCCGACGCGCACACGCCCCCCCTCCCCCGACCACCGCGCGCAACAGCTACCAGCGTGTCACTAGCTCTACTCTCCCCCTATCCTCCGTACCCGCTGACAGTTGCCGCGATGTCTTAAAGCCTTCTGATTGTAAGCATTCGAGATAAACAAATTGCATATTTTCATTTCAATTTTTATACCTACAGAGCGGGTATAATATAGCGGGAAGGTGATTGATCGTTTTGTACTAGCCCTAATAATATTCGGTTAATTTACACGCCGCATGTAAAATTCTACTGAAAACTAATTTTTACGTGTGCTATTATATAGCCTACATTAAGCTAGGTATTGCTCATGTCTGTAATTTTTGTACATATATACATGTATTATTGAAGACTATGCTGATACAAACTTACATATAGATATTATTGCATACTCCTGATAAATATACAGCCGGTTAAGTGACATCTTATAGCGTAATTCCCAAACTCCGTATTGGTCACACTAATACTAAGGAGTTAGTGACAAATGCAATTGCGAATGCAAAATACTAAACTAGATCTGCTTTAATCTATTAAAATAATGGTATTAAACAGTCATACCTGCCGGAATAGTTTATACAATTAAAGATTTAGTTTAAAAATTGATTCCATAGAAAAAATTGAACTAATACCATATTTTTTAATACACAATTCTTCGTATGCAGAATATTAATATAAATATATTTCATAAAGCTCGTGAAACGTTGACATCTAAGGGTGAAAGATACAAGCGTCGAAATGTGTGATCGTGTTGCGTCTAGAAGCATCTATTATCTATAAAAGCACACAGTATCAATGTAACAGAACAGTATAGGTAACACCACGCCCGTAATCCCCGAAGTAATCGACAGAGGAGCTTCAGATTACGCCCCATCATGGAGTAGGGCCTGAGTTTAGACTTTGCATAAATTTAGTCTTTGAGCGACTACTAGAAATCTTATATCGAAATTCTAGTGAGAAAAATCCCGTAGTATCCGACCCGGAATTTGAACCCACGATTGACAGTATCGTTCGCAACCACTCAACCAACGAGGCAGGTCATTAGCAATACGATCACCAACGATCACAAAAGTATGACATGTGACAAGAAAGCGCGCGAAACTTCTCTGCCCATCCCATATGAGAAACACTGGCGTGGTGTTATGTTATGTTAGCATCTGCACAGTTCATATAGCAATGTGACAATGAACATCGTCATCATCATCAGCTCCTTCATCGTTCCCCTCTCGGATACCGTCCTCTTCCCAGGACGAGGCGGGTGACGGCCGGAGTCCACCACGCTGATGTCCATCGCGGGTGGCTGCGAACACATTCCTTAGAACGCAACATGTAACACTAAACGTAGCTGAAAAGAAAGTAACAGTATTGTAATGAAAATTTAGTAGTGTTTTTGCGTGTGATAAATAAATTCGGTTGAGACTAAAATGTTTTTATATAAAGGAAACATGGGCGTGATGTTATGTTATCGTCATTGGTACTCTTATTGGCTGCCGTAATAAATAAATGAATAAACAAAACAGAGAAACGTTCGCGAGCCAATCCATACGTTAGCTGCGAGCGATTGTTGCGCCGCGTGTAATGGCGCTCTAAATCTGGCGTCCGCGCGCCGCCGCCCCTCGCCCGCCCTCGCCCGGAACCTGTCGTACACGTAAACGTATTCGAACAGCCCCTACGTGTGTTACGCTACGTTGCGTTGTCTTACGGGTATAAAAGATGCAAACTGAAAGATGAATTTTGGGAGTGCTACGCTTCTCTGGCTAACACCTAGGAAAATACAGGCGTGATGTTACATTGTTTACATTTCGCTACTAGAATATTCCACCTGCTCTATATTAATATTCTTTCTCTCCTACTTCTATCGAATTTCTCACACACGCTTATCTATTACAGATAAGATAGACTTTTTTTAAACATGTCTAATTTCAGAACGATATACTAGGATCGTGTTGCTCTGCTCCGACTCTACCGTCCACACGCGCGTTACAAATGTAAAATATATACACTGGATACAATAAACAACGCTCAGACATATATTAAAAAACAAAAGACCACACCGGCGACCGCTTCCGGCCGGCGCTAAATTACAACAATTAAACGAGAACGCGTCGTCGAGATTGACCATATCTGCGAACGGTAACATATACGAGTATGTATGTATTGTGATATATCTCTTTGATATTTTGAAGGTGATAACTTATTACTCGGGTACCTGTCACTCAAGAACGTATCCCTCAAGAACCATTATTGTAGTAGGTATCAAGAGTAGGCTCACACTACTTACTATTCATGGTGAAACATATAATACAGCAGGAGAACCATACCAGCGTATTGCACTCCTCTGCTTACCCCTTTCGAAAAAATACAGATGTGATTTTATATCACAATAATATCTAGCTATAATTATACACTATGACTCCGTGTGTAACGACCCTAAGTATATCGAGCACAATCGAGGATGATTGAAATATATGTTTCCGTTGCGCGGAACGCGTATATTATGAACTAAGGCACGTGGGCGACGTAATCAGAAATTAATATTTGTGTCGCAAATGAATAACTCCGAAAAACAGGCCACTTATTAGCTTTTTACTACGGTGGATATTTTAATGTCACAACAATTTGAGCACATGATTATCAATGTCAACGCCTTTGTAGCTTCATTGTCAGACACGGATATCTGCAAAGAGTGAGAATGAATAAGGTGTGGACATGCGTGGGGCGGCAGACTACACACGCCTTAAAGAAAACTATGGAAAACTTCAAGTATGGGGCCATTTCTCGCGATGTTTTACTTCACCGTGACACCTAGTGATATTTAATCTTTAAACGCACAATTTCATTTTGAAAAACGAGGCGCACGTCTGATTGTGAACCCACGACCGCTCGGGTGGGACGCAGACTTCCGAACCACTACACTACTACTGATTGCAGACTGAAGCGATAAAACGAAACGTGACATTTAAAATCCAACTCGATGTAACTCCAAAAGCTTATATTGATATCAACGAAGATAAAATTACATTTTCTAAATACTTCACCGCCCGGGCGATGTCGTGATGCGTACCAATATAAGCAACATATTATAACGAACGAGAATACCTTTGCCAGCTTCACTTTAGATCCAGAGCTTCCATGGTATATCCATATGCATGGTAATATATATCATCTTACATGAAAACTCAGTAAAAGGAGAGAATCCTATTTGCCATAGCCATCCAACGGTCATATTAATATATGTATAATATATACATATGAGTTTTTGTCTTTCATCAGTTAGACACGATACTCTCATCGGATGAAAGGAATAGATGGACCATCATCTGACAAGCCAGTCAAGTACGGTTAGGCAGACTTCGCAAACCTCAGACAACAATAAAGACCCCACTGAGGTTTCAAGGGTCAATAAATGTATTTCCTTTGCAAACAACGCATCATATTAAAACACGCACACATTGCAGGATTTAAACAAAAATCCACAGCAGAATGTTGAAAACAAAAACCACAACACTATTTCCGCTAGTTCGATTATGTAAATATGTACGTACGTATATCTGTTTGGTCTGCAGTCAATTTATGAGCCTAGATCGTACAAGCAAATTTACAATTGGCAGTCGGGCAACGACAATTACAGCGGTACAACACCCCCGATACGAAACACCTACCCTACACTATCTGATTGGTGTTAAAATTAGTTAGCACCGTGTAAAGAACACAATGCCTAGTAAAGGCATAGTGATGTAATTACCCAAAATAACACACGATAATTGCTACCATTGATTTTTAACAGGTATTGTATATCGTCTTCGTTGCTGTTCACAGCAATTGATGTCTTAACGACAGCGCAATAAAGACTCAAATATAATAAACGCGCATTTGGCTTTGTTAAAAAATAAAGAATGGATATGGGAGTGCGGTGACACGGCACAAAACCGGTACAAAATTCGTGTATTTGCCGAAAAAACTGGCCATGCCCACTCACTCGCGAATCGGTTATTATCTCATCCCGCCGGTACTCAGTGGATTCATTACACTTATGGGCTAGAGAACGAATAAAACCATTTTTGTCTGGTATGCGCTAGTGATGCCTTCGCACTCGGTTTAGACGAAAATATCGATATATTCATGATCTTCCTATGTAAATAGTATCATCTTTAACTTTCACATTTAAGATCAATAATTCTATTGATCAATTGATTTGTCCTAAATAATTACATATAGGTACTCGTATGCGAAGTCTACCAAAGGATCTTTCCATTTTTCTTTTTAATTTTTTTGAGATATATTTACATGAATATGTAAATATATCTCAAAAATATTCTTACATTAAATTGATTATAAAAAAAACGTAAAACGTAACTTCACGCCTGTAATCCCCGAAGAGGTAGGATTATACTACGATATTAAATTGATTATACTACGATAATTCCCTGTAATGTTTCCCTGTTAAGTTTTTCTTTTGCACTAAGGCAGAAACCCATACCAAGATAAGAAATAAGTATTAAAAAAAATAAGTTATAACGTTTAAATAAAATTTCTAACGTTTTAATATTGTCGATAATTTTAATAAAACGTTAATAATCCAAGTTAATCCAAATCCGAGTTTCATCCAAACAAAAACAATCGATACAATAATCAAAACAATCGACGATAAACAGTCGACCCCGTCGCATCACTAGAAAACCAGTTCGCGTGTTAATTGCGGTACCGAATTGGTATCGATATCATTTGAATATCCGTAATTTATGGCCGCGACATAACCGACCATCATCTCGCCTCGCACCGAACTTATTCGTGTTAATGTACCAATATATTAGATACCAATGTCGTGAACAACTCGTATACTAGCAGCACAACTGATTGCGACCCGCGCGCGACCTTAACGCAATCGCGCGCCGACCGACGCGTATGTACGTACATATGTACGAAATGACAAGGTTGAAATAGAAATCGACTGCATATAAAATAATCAGGCGTCGGTTTACTCATCGCTTTGCCCAAATGAGACTTATATCTATTTAAACCAATATTGAAAACACTTCAAAAAGCGAAATAAAAAAAAAAACTTGAAATTACAATGTGGTATCGAAAATGTCCTGCATGGGTTCCACCGAGCTCGATGCTTGTTAGCATGTAGAGTTATTATCCTCTTCTATACGGTCGGTGATACAATCCCCATCATCACTGCAGTCTGAGTCGAAGCGTGCCTGTGCACGCTGAGCTTGCTGGTTAGGAGTTGAGGAGCACGCCATCTCGCATCGTCTATCCTGATGACCGTCGAAGACTAGGATATGCTGACATGTCCATGTCCACCGCATCATGCCGCTATTTGCCAGTACCGGGTTTCTTCGCCTCTTACGACAGCCTGAATGCCAAGATGGGATCGTTGGATATATTGTTTCTACCTCCCAATAGGGATTTAGAGGAAGCATTTTCATATAACGTTATATTTTCGTTATATTTTCATATAACGTCATTTAATGTTATATTCATATTTATGAAAGGACAATGTCTTCCCCCCTCCTACAATTCTCTTTTTTGTGCTGCAGCGATGATCTAACATCAGCCAGCCTACATGCTCGATTGCAAACTATTTGCTATGCAAAATTAAGAAATGCTTAACATTCACTTATATGATGGGCCGCTCTAAATGAAGCCGACGAGTAACATAATCAGTTCGCATAACGTCCAAACCAGCTTGCCACGGTCAATCGTATCGAAGATGCCATTTACTGATCCAATCGTTTAATATTCCGCTAAACGCTAATCATTTTCACGAACTCCTATTTACGTGCAGAGTAACGATTGAAACTGATCGTAAAAGTATAAATAATAATGTCATAAATATTCATAAGACTATTAAGGAAATGAAGATCTAATTTACTTGTCGCAAGCAGCGCGAGGTTTACGTAAATTGTTCTAGTTACCCCTGTGTATATGTACAGATCAGTATTAGTCTATTTTATAATTAAACGTGACTTCACGCCTATAATCCCTGAAGGGGTAGGCAGAGGAATGTAGGGTATTCCCACGATTCCCCAGTTACGTTTACGTCCCACTATGGAATAGGTGGTGAGCCTATTGCCATGCATCGGCACATATCCAGACTCCGAACCACTACTAGAAAATCTAGATTATAAAATTTTCGTAGTGTATAGTTAAACGTTTAATTAATATTTATATACCAAGTCCCTCGCGGGATAGGCAGCATGCTTAGTGCCAAAATGTATATTACGAATATTTCTATACAAAATTTAATATGCGTCGGCTGAACTCTCATATATTTTTTCAAGAAGGCCGTAATGCTCTCAGAACCTATACGAGTTTCTTCTTCTTCCACCATGCAAACATTATAATGTACTAAATTGCGCACTACGATTCTCAATCGCTACTTTCAAGCCTGTCATATATACACTCTCAATTAATAATAAAGAGAGATTTCAAAATGAACTTTATATAATGGAGCACATCATTGATACTTTATTTATTATGGCAACATTTAATGAACAATATGAGGGAAAACTTACGTGCTCAATCACAGAATACGATTGTCAAATTTCACGGCTTACAGTATGTATATTTAATGATTAATTTATGTTAAAATTAAATTACAATAAAATTAAAATAAAATACTTAAAATACAATATGACATTCTGTATAAAACTAATTGCCCATCGATATAATACGTACGCCCTGAGCGACGCGTGTTTTTTATTCAAACGTAACAATAAATCACCAAGCATCGAGAACAACATCTACGTGCAAAGATACAATAATAAATGTTGTATGTATTATTTGCATAAGTCATAATAATTCGTTATTTATTCATACGCGCTATTAGAACTGTGGCTTGTGCTTTTGACATCCAAAGTTGTTAATTCTCGAGACGTTTTTATGTACTTTCTCTAAATGTTGGTATTTCTGTGCCTACCTAACAGTTACACGCTTATGCTAATCGGAATGTTATGTCGCTTTAAAAATAAGGCATCCGAGTGGTTTATTGAAACTGAACGATAAAATAAACGACAGAGCGCTCGATTCAAATACAGCATATTGAACTGCCTACACGTTATTTGTAGCGCAAAAACAAAAGATTATGAACGTAATTGCAATCGTTAGAATTGCAAACCGATCGAAAACGTGATGCGCAGTAGGTGTGCAGTCACGTCAACGGTACAAAAACATCACGTAAACTCCAATTTTTCAGTTGGCGTGCATTTATAATGCGGACTGTGCGGACACTAACAACGGAGGCTATACATACAATTCTAGAATCGTAAATGATACTCGTACCTAGTTGACCCTCTGACACATCGATAGTCTATGATCAGAGTGCCGCTCGTTTTAAGGCCGGTTGTGGAGATTAAAATATTAGTATACGCACAACGTTTAATTAAACATGTATTTAATAAATTATAACCATTAAACCAACTTATTGAAATACGTTTATTTTTGGTGGTTTTCTTTAAAATTTACCATTATATTTAATTGAATCGCATATTTGTGACTAATGGAAAAGATGTTCTGTAAAGATAATGAATATAATTGTTGTACGTATTACATTATAATACTTAAACTTAAACGTAACTTCACGCCTGTAATCCCCGCAGGGGTAGGCAGAGGAATGCAGAACATTCCCACGATTCACCGGTTGCGTTTACATCTCACTATGGAATGGGTGGTGAGCCTATTGCCGTGCATTGGACACATATGCACGGCCTGGAACAGTATGTAGTGGCGAGAATGGCGCCGGTTTTATAGAGGATGTTAAGAAAAAATTAAGACGAATTTTAAGTACAAAGACAAATCGATGAGTCATTTAACCACAACCGTACTCTGCCGGTCTTCGCAGGAAGACGGTTCCGAATTCCTAAACCAGGACTTTTAACTCCTGAATAAACTTAATTATAACTTTTTCATAGTCGTCTTATATGAGGATAGGTTCACCACCTATTCCATTCTGGGGTATAAATGTAAATAGTGAAATATGATTGTACTACAGTCATCTATCCACCTCACTGGATATTACAAGCGTTTCATTACATTTTTGTATTAACTTCGCTTATGTGAGCTTTGTGAAACCGCTCGGTACTAACGTGCAAAACAATCGACGCGCGTTTTACGGCCTCGCACATACGCGACACGGCCAACGATATATATAATATGCAACTGGCCGCAAACGGAATCATAACAGAAGAATTACGGATGCCATCGCGCGTCGAAACAAAAACATTACAAATAAAACGTCGACCACACAACAATATACCGGCGCATGCCACAAAACCGCGCCATAATGCACAATAAAAGCGACGCGATCACCTTTTTCGAAAACTATACGTACTTTTTATGTACGTGACTTCCACGGGCTTTTTGTTTCGTTTTTTTTTCGATTTTTTTTTGCGCCGTGGAAGCGTATCTGTGCCCGGGCGACTTTTTATGCGCATTTACGCGGTACAAAGCATCGAAACATTGACCGTAAGATAAATTGAATAATGCTTCACCTTAAAAAAAAATACACACACAGACACGAGCGCGTAGGACGTGACGTCCAATTTAGAGTGGTGACTCGGGATGCATAAAAACGAAAGTGCATCAAGTGAGCATGCGGTTCGGGATGTGCGAAAAGTGAGCGTACTAACAATGTGGCGTATTTATTTACGCTGACGTTACAATCAATTAATTTAAGGTTAGAAACAAATATAATTAGTCATTTATGGACTCAATATGTAATAAATTAAAGAAATATTATAATATATTTTTAGTTCACGTTTCATGTACCACCATTTTATGTTCAATTTGTAAGAACGGACCTTTAAGATTTGGAACATATGTAACCACGTTGTTCTACGATGTATTTGCAGAGAAAACATACCTAATTATTTGAAACTAAAAGAAAATTTATGGAATGCCGTGTTACTTCTAAACTACAGTGACATTCTGGAGTGTTGATCCTTTATGGTTATGTACGAAAGGTGTTCCATACGTTTGAATTTAATTACATTTCATTCGAGCTACATAAAAATTAGATATTAAATCTTGCATACCGGCAGGGATGATTGAAAAAACGAAAAGAAAAACGCTTAAAAAACGAAATGGTACTAAGCAAACAGAACATGCCGTGTCCACGAACGTGTACATCCGACCACTTTGCAGCAACAAAAGATAGATTCGGTAACGAGATATGATATTATTATTTTTTGTTGCGCGGGGTCGGCGCGCGGGCGGCGGCGGGCGCAGGGGGCGCAGGGGGCGCGGGGGGCGCGGGCGGCGCGGAGTCAGGTGGATGTGAGTTGGCATTGTGCTGTAAACATATCTGGTACGTACGGGCCGATAATTTATGAAGGTGACGGCAGTACGTGAGAATTGGTAACGCATTCAGCGCAAACTTACGTTTTTTTCCAAACCCCTATATATGGACATATCTATATAGAAATGCCACTGTGTAAGTAATTTTATACATGCTTATATTATCCATATATTATATATTATGTATTTTATTATTTTACATACATATTATTAATTTTACGAGCTGCATTAGTTTTATACTTGAATTGTTGATTTTATTTATTCATTTTTTTATGTACCACGGCTACAATAATATTTCACCATTACCAAGAATTGCCCGGCAGACATTTAGTTTCCTTTTTATTAAATCGTAAATACAAAATAAACAAACATCGTCATTTATTGTTAGGAACCTAGCTTGACTGCCTCGTTAGTCGTGTTGGTGGCGAGTATGACGGCCGATCTAAAGGTCCTGGGTTTAAATCCTGCGTCAGGCACTATTGGATTATTCTAAACTAGAATTTGTAGTAGTGTCTCGGAGTCGGGATTTGTGGCCAGTGAGCGCCAACAGACTGACCATCTATTCCGTAATTGGACGTAAAAGTCTACGGTACAACGTGGGTCAGTACGACCCTCGTCTGCCTACCTCTTCAGGGTCGGGGATCACAGGCATAATGTTACATTACCCACGTGGTCTGGTCTAATGAAGTGTGTTTCAGTTTCTACAGATTAACTGCTTTTATGAATTTGTCAACCACAATTAAACGGTGTAATATAGCAACAAAACTGTGTAAGCAAATGTAATTGCTTTTACTAAGTGATATAGTACAATATCAGCGTCGGAGTGACGAAGGAAGGACACATCAGAACCGAGACTCCCGTTCGTAAGGACTCTTCCGTCCGACGTTACAGGACCTATTTGATAAATGACCTAAAAGTTTTTAAAGTTATTCTAAACGATACTATAAAGTCACTCTACGTGAATATTACTTACTGGCCGATAGGCTATTCGGGTCTCCGAAACAGGCGTGCCAGTGTAAAGAGAGGAATGACTGCAGAAGGAAGACAGACGTCAAGTCTGAGAGATAATACATTGCTCTTACGTCTCTCAATTTACTCTGGCGTGCTGATATTAAGGCGCAAGTAAGACAGACGGACAAGTTTACATCGCATTATTTAAAACTGCACTCCGGTTCAGTTTGTCTTTTCTAGCAAGCGGCGGACAGATGGTGCAAATAAAAACATTAAGGAGGCGCGCGGCTCGGGCACACGGCTCGGGCACGCGGCTCGGGTGCGCGGCTCGGGCGCGCGGCTCCGACGCGCGGCTCGGGTGTCGCGAGACGCGAGACGAATCTTAATATCACTTCTGTTCTTTCGGAATTGTTTTTTGCAATGACGGCTTAATAGGGTTCGCGAACTTAAGCTTGCGCTCTAGTCTCAATTCGTTAATTTGCTCTTTGACGAGGTGTACGAACAGAATTGCTATTTACTGTACACAATCAATAACAATCACCATATTCATCATCATCATCATCATCATCATCATCATCATCATCATCATCATCATCATCAGCCTATTCTCGTCCACTGCTGG
>DWEI01000666.1:0-20253 GCA_018245875.1 Mysoria ambigua
ATATTGTTAAAATTATTCTGTATTGAATAGATATACTGCGAGAAGCTTACAAGCATTTCAAAAAACTACGGAGCTTTATAAAAATGCATACCTTTTCGGATGTTAAAATCATTTGCATTGGACTGAATTTTGGATGAATATAAAAAAAAACAAAAAAAAACAATAAAGATAATAAATACATGTATAGAATACTAATAAATAAATATGTATGGGACTGAATTCTGATGACACAACGTAATAAAAAGGATAAAAAACATATATAAGATACAAATAAATACATATAAGTAACATGTCAAAGAAAGCCTCTGCTCGTGTTCATACAAGCCGCCCCGCGGGGAGCGCCCCAACCTGCCCGGGCACTAATACGCTCTGACCCCGAGGCTCGTGTACAAAAATACTGACTTAACTAACTTACATAATGTGATACGCTATCACTACTACATTCGTCGCCCCCTTTCCATTTACTACATATATATATAAATATATATTATTATTATTATTACAAAGAGATGTATATTTCAGCATATGTACATATTAGTGATGTAACGAATGTCACTGTTTGAACATTGCGCCAATGCGAATGCGAATGTTCAGTTTCTGATAGAAAGTTTCATACAAGAATTTGTTTTTGTCTGTTTACATTGCGTTATATATTTTTTGTGTTATATGTTTAAATGAAAATTTGATTATTAAGCTTCCATTGTTCAAAGTGAATAAATAAATAATATCAAATGATAAAGTGAAGATTGATAATTTTGATTAATAGTTTGTTAATTTTTCTTGTATTAAATATCATAAAAAATAATGGCATTTGATTTAATTATTACATACATTTTGCGAACATACAAAAATATGTGGACATTCACGAATGCGAATGCGAACATTCGCTACATCACTAATATATATACGTGTGTATAGTTTGTGTGTGTGCGCAGTGTATGCGTTCTGTGTGTGAATGTGTGTGTTCAACTATACATCTCCTTGTAATAAATACATAAGCGATAAATTGTGACACTAGTACAACTACATCAAGCACACACTGAATGCGATATTTCCACTTGTGTGATAATATTATAACCAACACTTACAACTATATAGCCGACACCAAAAGGGGAGACGAAGGTAGACCAATAAATTACACTAGGACTAAACACAACACAAGCGTCTATTTTAAAAACAATTAAAATAGCACAAATAGAATGGCTCGATTGGATTCTTTTTTCTCGCTTAAAAATCTCATTTGAACGTGTGAAACATTATTATGCTGTTTTCGCGTTGCGTCGCATCGACGACACTCGACAAGTAGGATCTCTCTCTCTCTCTCCCTCCCCTGCTTTCTCTCTCGCACACACACACGCACATCCGGCATCCGTGGTTCGAAGCGAACGAGTCCGAAGAACGGCCAGAACCGGCCCGTCGTCCGACATCGTACCGGACGGTGGGCCCGACAGTGGTGCCAATAGGCCTCGGTTAGCCATCAAGTTGCATCCACACAGATTTGTCAAACCAGCGGGTAGCGCAGCGGGCAATCGGTCCCCGGTGAGATTTGTACGATTTGCTATCGTAATGTCGAGTTGTCAGTCATCCAGCCAGCGTTTGATTTAATTCAAACGTCGAAGTTTCGTACAAAATCATTGTCATCACCATCACTTTTCGAATATCATCATCATAATCATCATCTACATTCACTGCTCAATTTTATTGTATCTATCACAAACCCACAATTTTACTGCTAGCTGCTAGCAGCTTTGACATAACTCACGATCATATCTCGCCTTGACTTTACGATTTCATCAAAACAAAACAAAAATAAAAAACAAACTCATAAAATGCAATGCAAATTTTGGTACAACACTTTCATAAAGTGAGCCTCAGCTTGGTTACTTACGAACGAGTAACATTAATAAAGGTTTCCTTTGAAATTTTTAGGCGCATAATACCTAATATACATATATACATGTATATATGCAGGTTTCCCCTCTCGTAAGCAATCAATCTAAGACCGGGATTGGCGTATTCAAAAAAAAAATGTATATCATAACATAACAATACCTAAAAGAAATACATAATGTTTATAAATCGAATTAAATTTATGTAATAAATGCAGTTTTTCATTAAGTTTATATAAATAGCTCCAGCCGCCAACTGTCAGTGATATGGAAGAGACGAGGTTCGTTTATAGACAAGAAGATTTTTCGATACTGTTCCTCTGCAACAATGTTCACATTATACGGTCAATCGGAAAATCGACTTCACTATAGACGCACCGTTAAAAACAAAGAGGCACGCGACCAGTTTACACTTGACTGAAGATGAAGTTGAGAATATATTTTTTTCAATTAATGCATTTCGACATGATCATGTACAATATACGACAACATAGATGCGTAACACACGGACTGTACGATTGGGTTTTTTTTTATATATAGATTAGATCGAGGGCCTCAAACCTGGTATCAGACTGGTTACATTCTAAGAGTGTACAAGTCAATACAATTTTTGGATTGAAGTGAATGGAGTTTGCTTTGCAAATCCTTTTATTTATTTTTTACTTTAATTTAACATGAATCATAATGATCGTCGCTACACGTTATTAATAGTACTATTATTATTACTTCTTTATTATTACTATTATTTTCATTAAATCTGAGATTCGTAGTCGTTATAAAAATACCTGTCGTTTTTTTTACACGTAAGTAAAAAAGATACGAATACTTTGTGAAAGAAAAAAAAACTTTTTCTCTCTCTCAATAATAAAAAAAATGCATTTCATGCAACACATCGTTTAAAAAAAAACCACATAAAACGTAATACTTTAAAAAAAAATGGCACTGAACGAAATGTAGAGTAATATTCGTTTCATTTCGATACGAAATTAAACATACCCTCTACGATATAATACGTAACCCAACACTATTGCTAACCGTCAGCCAAGACGCGAACATTGCACACTGCAGACTGGCCATGCACTGTCGCCGCCGCGCCCGCCATTATATATACACATATATATGTACAAGACATATATACATATATATGTATAATAGATACACATGTATATATACCTACCTCTCTACAAACGTCTAGTGATGTTCTTCACCGACAATATTCACTAATACGCTAAATAAAACTCTCACTATTAAACGCTGTTTCCATTATCATGACACGCAACAATCTATTGGGATTACACGGATTACGAATAGCTATACATTTATATTGCTTTTATATCGAAATAACTAAAAAATATAAAGATTACTGTGGACTTTTAGGGTGATTAATATTTAAAATGTCTTCTTATATGCCCTTATTTATATGCGTATATGTAGTAAGTTACTTTGAGTATAATTCGATGCAACACTTATACATATATACACTTGTATACATATATATGTATGTATATATAATATTAATCTAGGTGCATAGGTTTTGAAACTGTATAGTTTGCGCTCATGTCATGTGCGAAGGGGGCTCAATGTTACATACATAGCAGTGAGCTAAAGGTGGTGTCGTACTGGGCTGTTCGGTTGCTCAGTACGCGTTCTCACCTCGATACACACTTGTACCAAACGTCACGCCGGGACCACCACGGGGTCGGCAAAGATCACAAAGTTTCAATATGTCCAGTGATGATCTTCGTTCTTTATATCGGAAATGTACGTGAAATTTTCAATTTAAATTAAATGCAGTGGTTAACCGAACTTCATTGTCTTGCGATGACTACATGTGAACCATTGGTTGTATATAGAATTTTCTCGAAATAATCGTGTACGTTTCAATCAGTGGGCGGGTTAAAATCTACATTTGTTGTGTTCATTTTCGACGAACACTTCAAACAAGAATTTTCAATATCATTCCCCCGACACAACTTAAACATTACCTCAGACTATTTAATTTAATTATATTCAGTACCGTTGGATTACATCTAATATTATAAATTTTTTTTTCTTCAAATTTTACAATTTCACACACTCGCCGAAAATTTTTGTTTGAAGCGAACAAGCGGGGCGATCGTTTGTTTGCACGCTACCAATACCGCTGACCGCATGGATACGCGAACGTCACAATTACACTTTATCTAGTACCTTAGTCTACTCTAAGCCTAAGTACAAACGTGAAAAATATTAACATTACACGTACGTTAAGCTTACGACAGCGAAAATTTTAACACGTCACATACATATTTTTTTTATAGAACATTTCCAGAACAATTTCCATTCAATTGTATCACCATTACGATGGAAAAAAAAATTGAATTTACAGGTAGGTAGGTACTACGACAATGTTTTTTTAATCTTTTGCCCGTAAGCAAATAAGGTCCAGATCTCTCTTCTCCATAAGTTCGTTCAAAGTGTTCGAACAGAGACCCAACTACTGAATATATATGGATTACACAGAAAGAGATTTTATTTGGATAACAAGAAACATGGTTACCATTATACAATAGCGTAAAGCATTTGAAGCTTAGCGTCAACTGAGTTATTGCTCTGTACACGAGCTGTGGCCAGAATCAAGCCGATATACATGTACATATGTATACATAATATATATTGAGATATATATACTCAATTATGCTAAACTAGGGAACTGACAGTACATAAGCTAACCTAAATAACGAACTATATTATTAAGCGAGAGTCTATTTACCAACGCGAGTGTACCTCGAAATTTAACTAGCTACTAAGGCTCAACGCACACAAAGGCAACCGACGTGCTATTTAAAAAAATTCTAGAACAGCCGCCATTTTGTATTCACTTCTGGTAAAGTCGACGCAGTGGCCGCGCGGCTCCCTCCCCGCCCCGCGACCTACGCACGTGCTCAACTAATACGCACCGGGTTTTAACTGAGCGATCGCGATATATTTCTTTCGTTTTTGTTGCCTGCAAGCGGTTAGCTTTGTGTCACAGATGAGCCTAAAGGTCTGTTCAGATCGACGCGGAATGGCGAACGACAGCCGACGAGCGCGTCGTACACAAACCGCGCCGTTACGAAGAGCCCGTTTTCATTCGCATCGAACGATTCCATAATGATAGTTAATTACATTCTATATTTTTAAATTATGAACACATACTTAACTGAACACAGTGTTAAAAAGCTGCGAATGTACATCGGAATTTTTTCTTTCAGCGGATGTTGCTAGCGCGGCGGTATTGGCAGTGAATAACAAAAAAAATAAAAAAAACATTTTTTTTTTCAAAGCGGCCAGAACGCTCCACTGAAAGAAAAATTACATGTACACTTTCAGCCCACATAAATGTATTGTGTCATCCATGAAATACGTCTACATACATATTATGTGTGATTTTGGTTTCGTTTTATACTATCATTTATACCACTGGATTTTTTAAATAGCGAATATTACCTTTTGGTTATAATTATCTAGAACGCAGAATATTGTAAATATATATGTATTTGCGAGATGCATATATGATTATATTGAAGCATACAAAATATAAATATGTTACGTGTTATTGGATAACATATTTCATGGATTGTCATAAACATATATACATATTTATATTTCTATATATATATTTTTTAAATATCATACTATACCTTACTATATTACCCAAGGTATTTAGAGAAATCTATGAATTAAGGCTCCAGAAAGACTTGAAAAGCTATTTTTACAAAATGATTATATTGCGTTCTCAACTTTGTCATCGTCAAAGAAAACGATTATGCATCGCAAAATATAACGTTGCAATTAAAAAAAGCCAGTAAAGATTAGTCACTTTCACTTTAAGCACTATATTCTAACTTATCCTTTATTTATAGATTTCTCAGCGAACAATTTTGCTATAATTATAATTGAACTAACGGAAAATTTGTCTGTATGCGAGCGCATTTACACACTCATGCACACTCACAAATGCACACACACACACACTCAAACTAATTTTAAATTAACATGTAGAAGAATATCTATAGATTAGCTATACCAAACCACAAACGCATCGCACGCACGACTGACATTATTACATACACAACACATTTTATTACTACATTAACGTATCTAATTTTACAAGGTAAAAGTATTTATTTATTTTTTTAAATTTAAATAAATTAAAATACTACATTTGGGATCCAATCAGTACTATTTTTAAAGTCGAAATTAACAGTCGTTTGTTTTTTAATTCATAAATAACGCAATAAAAGAGGAGCTTCTTTGACAGAAAAATAAAAAGTATCTATGTATATGTATATCACGCGCCACACGCCGAGTTGCAACGAAAACAAAATGGGGCATGCACATAACAGCCAATAAATCCATCGAAATACGATAATACCTATGTTTTGGTTGCGAAAATAGCGTAAAATTAAAAATAGGTAAGTAGTACGCGACGCGTCCGCCCCTCGCCGCTTCTCCCGCCCGCGACGACATCCTTTACTTCTTTAAGACAGTCTTCTAAAGTCAGTCTTAAAGGTTTATTGCATTAATTTCTTATCTCGTGCCACGTCCCCCTCCCCCGCTTCGAGTCGCAAACAAAAGAGAAAGTATAGAAATCGAGCAATCTATATAACGCTAACTAAATCTAAACGAGCCGTTGTGTATATAAATATGCCTAAATCATATATGAAAAATAACTTATAACGAATATACTAATTTGCATCAATGACGGCGATGAACAAACAATTAACCAAGTTAAAGAACGCAAAAGTAAGTAACATTTTGGAAAAATACTTTTCAAGTTAAATTTAAATTATTCTCACATAAAATATCTTTTAAATCACAATGTGATCCTTTATCATATAATAATCTGTGTGAAATATATCAAATATGGAACGCGTTAGTCGCAAGGTGTGCGGCTCTCGTGCGCACACACCCAACTAACAGCGTGAACGTGACTTTACAATTAGTATTAAATCTACGTAGAGTTCGAACATTTACCATGTACAACTGTTGTCGGAGATATCATTATCTGTATATACGAACTGCAAACAATGTTTGGCCCTTAAAGACTAGCCTCATGCGGAAACAAAAATCGAAATATTACTATGGTAACGAGTGTGTTTATAAAAAAAAAAACAAAACAAAGAGAATCCCCATTCACTCCTGACGCTTTAAATATCGTGAGCAAATTGCAATTCTCCATGTACAAGCTATGCTCGATTCGAAATTTTCCAAGGACATTAATAATAAAATTGGCACATTAAAAAAATAATCACAACTTAATGAAAATAAAAAACCAAAAATATATAAATAAGACCTAAGGTCGGCGTCAATATCTATGGGACTATTGCAAATTCAGTACACTTTAATGTACTGTTTGCCGTGGGAGGAGACGTCGCGGGCGGTGTCGGGCAGCGTCTCAAACAGGACAACGAGATATCCCTCGGGAGTGAGCGCCACGTCGCTGGGGCGGTCCTTGTCGTCGAGGCCGGGGCTTTTGAGATCAACGGCCCAGAGTATACGAAGCTCGGACGTAAACACAAGCACGCGGTGATTTTTCGAATCGGCCACAATAATTCGTCCGTCGTCATCAGTCACGATGCCGGACGGCCGGTTCAGCTCCCCGATACCGGAGCCTTCGCGACCGACACAATGCAAAACTTTGGTAAGTGTAGGATCGACCATCAACAATCGATGGTTTTCAAAGTCTGACACGATAATGTTACCGGATGTTGTGAAGCAGACGCCTCTCGGAGTAGTAGGTCCTTTGAGCATCTTCGCCGGATTCGCTCCCTCGAACACGAACTTCGTCACGAAAGACCCATCGCTGCTGAACAGCTGGATACGATGATTTCGTGTGTCCGTCACCACGATATTGCCCAATGTATTAACAGCCACGTCCCACGGATATTGGAACTGTCCACACTCTTTGCCGAACGATCCAAACTTGAGTATGAAATTTCCTGATGACGTGAATATCTGAACTCTATGATTGTCTTTGTCGATGACAATAATACGTCCGTATGTATCCGTTGTGATTCCGGCTGGCAAATCAAATTCACCGGGCCCTGTGCCCTTGGAGCCGAACATCGTTCTGAACTCACCGCGACTGTTGAATATTTGTATGCGATTGTTTCTTCTGTCGGCGACAATAATATTCCCCTCTCTGTCAACACACAGGCCCCACGGTCTCGACACTTGCCCTTCTTCTTGGCCTTCCCTGCCGAATGAGAACATTGGCACTCCAGGCACTGGACTCCTAGTTGGCCTTACCGTCACCGACATCCAGTACCCGGGTATGGCTTGACCAACGCCGCGAGTATTGTTAGGATCTAAGGTGATGCTTGACGAGATGCTGTGGTCGTAGTAGTTGGTAGATCTAGAATGGCTGGTACTATAATCTGACAAAGATCGAAGGCTACTAAGACTGCTGGTCAAGGACAGCGGATAGTTTAATGACTGGTAATTCTGGGCCGTTTGTAGAGATTGCAATAATGATTGACGCGAGGGAAGAGATACGGGTGATGAACTCAACGTGTGCATGGCATTCACTGGGACCGGCTGGACATCGCACTGTCTTTTAATCTGATCTACGAGATCATAGTTCGGTGGTATAAACAAAATTTTGTCCTCCGAAATGTGCATATTCTTGAACATGTTGGAGAAGTAATCCACTTGGGCTCTTCCTTTTTGTTTAACAACAAACAGATCGAGACCCTCGGAATCCATACTTCTTACTAAAGTCTCGTTAGTATGCGCCAAACCGGCCAAGATCCCGCGTAGCGTGTTCATATGATCGGTCAGTTGGTTCATTTTCGCTTGCCGCATCTTTTCCACCTTATCAAGGAGATACTTTTCCCGATCCTCGATCGCCTGAGCGTAACAACGCATCGCCTTTCTTATTTTCAAACTGGCTTCGGCGGTTTCCTTCTCGTAAGCTTTCGTTATCGCCACGGCCCGATCGATGGCCGTTTTGATCGCTTTCGTTCCCGTTTTGGTGTCCTCGATGGCCCTGAACACGTTGACGCGGCACACATCGAGCGCGCCCTTAATGGGAGCGTAGCAGTGATCCTTGTGCGCCCAAAGTGTACACTCGACGCATATAACTGCGATGCACTGTTCACAGTAAAATCTCACGGGATCACCGTGGAGCTCGCAATACATGTTCACCTCCTTCTCGTTGTTGACCGAGTTCGGCCTGGCGCCTATCGGCGAGATCTGGTGTATCGGCAGCAAGGTGTGCTCGCGCAACTGGCAATCGGACGTGACTTTGTGGCAACACTCGTGGCAAAACAAATCGTTGCATTCGAGACAGCGCGTGGTGGGCGTGCGCTCCTCGCACCGGAAGCATGTGATGGACACGGACGAAGATGTACCGGGCGATCCGCTCGAGTTCTCCTCCTTGGTGGTGAGGCTCTGGTGATTATTGTTCGACATGGGATTGAACTCGCGCCCGATAGGTCCGATTGGGTTCTGCATTGAGCTGCAAGATGGGAGTGCCCAAATGTCGTAAGGTGATGTTACTGTAGACGACGAGGAGGTCGATGCGGTGGTTTGCATACCAGACGGCTTGTTCATGCTTTCGAGCAGATTGCAGATTATGTGCGACATTCCCAGCGGGTCCTCTTGCTCGCTGGATGCGTGGCTGGACGCCGTGCCGGACGACGAGGTGGCCGGCAGGCTCGCAGCTAACGACTGCGTCATGTTAGCGAAGGACGTCATGATGACGCACACCTCAAGTCATTAGATCTGTAACAAACATTAGTTTGCGTTGCAAATTAAAACTGCTCGTGAATTATAACTATAGGCAATGTATTGAACACGACGAAATGTTGTATAACCAATTTTTTAAATTATTCGCAACTGAGAATTGTTCTGTCGAATCTTAAGTAATAGTAATTCATAAATAAATAACCGAATTAAGTAAACGCTGTTCACACCTATAATTGGCATACATATTTGCCTGTATTCTGTTATTACATTAATAACATGTTGTAAGTATTGTGTGTATTGCCTTTGGTGTGATTATAAATAAATAAATAAATAAAAACCGATAAAATATAGTGGAAAAATTTTTAAATTATATAATTTATAGAATAAATTTGTACAATTTACTACCCACTTGTAGAACTCATTTTGTGTGAAAGGTGTCTAAATAATAAAATTAAACAAAACGAGTAAATTGCAACTTTTTCCACATCACGTTGTCAACGATTATATTAATGTCAGATTACTTACACATAAAAACACTGTAAGAACAACACTAAAACATCTTCTTACAACGGTATACAATTATCACTGAACAGTAATAGATATCAGCACTTGGCAAACGTAATTAACAATAATTTATATACAAACTGCGACCGAACTATTATCATCGGACGCCTCCGCCCCGCTCAACGTTGCACTGGGCCTGTCCATGTGCACCGAACAGTTTGCAAAAAAAAAATTCTATCCCAAAAACTTTTGTGCGCTCCCTACCACTACCCCTTGTGATTGTAGGTAGTGAACATTAGAGTGAGACGGCACCATTCAAACGATAGCGGGCGGGAGAAAGAAGCCCCTTGCGTCGCATTCCAAAATTTTCCATAATTTAGATAAAGGAGGTTCGCTATGATTAGGGTTGGCACGGTTGATCTATTCACAGAACATTGCTGTTTTATAATTTTAAAACATCCCTTTGTTTTCTACATAATATTGAGATAAATAAATTGGACTACCCGCATGCCTGCGATGCAGATTTATACTTAACATACTTTTAGCAATATTTTAATACAAGTAAAACAAAACTGGCCAAAAATTTCTTCCTACGCGTGACATTGTTTGACATTAGTAAGCTTGTATCGGAAATACCATGTTGACTTTTTGGACCAACATTTACATAAACTGCGACACTTGTTCTCTAAAAGATATAACCGCGGCGCCGTGCGTTGTCATTTGAAGTAATATGGCAAAGAATATAAATACCACACACGAATGTCAACCCTAGTTGGATGTTAGAATCAGTATTGAGTGGCATAATTCCGTATATCACGAGTGGAAGCGGGACAGCTCATAGGGTCATCGGCGGGCGTGAAGGAGAGAGGTGATGTTTCTAGTTATCGAGATTCTGTATTTTGGGCTGCGCAGCGCGTTGGTAGCACATGTCGTTCGTGACCTTGCGCGGCGAGTGCGCGTGAGGCAGGTCCGGGCGCCCGTGCCGCCATCTTGCCGCGCCCCCGCTGGCCGAAGCTCACTGTTCAGTTCAGGAGGGTGCCAAAAATCGATGCTTCCCTAGCTTCCCTTAGCTACATCCCAGAGGGCGATGCCACGGATACAACCACCGAGAATCACAATATATAAATAGATATGCCCGCGCCAAGCTGCTCGGGAAACGTTTTCAGTGGCCAACAATAGTCCATAGAAAATCTAATTCTGATATTTTTGGTAATCTCAAATGATCCAAAACAAGAAAGTACTTCAAATATCACCGATATACGCATATTTGACTTAAATACAGAATCAATTAATTGTTCTAATTAAGTTTATAATACTTACAATACAGTAAATATCCAACAACTTCGAAAAAAAAACTGAAAAAATTATCAAAAAGCACAAAGAATCCATCCAAAGAATAATTTGCCCAAAAATTTGAACACGTGCCAAGCCGTGTGGATTTAGAAAGCGCCCAAAATGACATCGTTCATTGAACACGAAATATTACCTGTTTCCACACAAAGAAGTATGTACGTACACACTATGTATGTTACCGTGCACCGATGCATTTGCAACGTGCAGGTAGGCGAGTGCTTTGTACATTATCGGCAAAGACTGCCAAGATCCATTTTTTTCTCGCTAGCAAGAAACAAAGGATTCGCCCTCGACTCAACTCGAGCTCGCACCCAGCCCCTACAAAGATGCGAACGAAAAGTCAAGTCATGAATCTCACTAGTGACATTATCTAGAATTTTCTTTTTCCTGTACAGCCGAAAAAATTCAAGTATTAAATTATTCTTCATTTGTGATTCAATTCATTAATTTTTAACCAATTATGGCCATCACAAAACGTATCATCATCGCAAAACGAATACGAAATAAAAAAAATAAAAAGACTAAAACAAAATAATTCTTACAATCAAAATACAATAGACGCAACCAATTAATTGAGTCTCGTTGAAGTTGAAACTGAGTTAGTAGTTGAATTGAGTTGTAAATTTCATTTATCACCGATGAAACTATTTATGTCGTTAACCTTCCCGTCCGTCCGCAGTGGTCTTTATCAGCTATCGGGTCATAAACACGAGCGGAATCTTTGTGTAAACAACGACACACAAGATTATATGAGAATACAGGTATACAATAATTGAGTACCAACAAAACGCGTTATGAATTCGGCAATACGTGAACGGGACTGAACGGCATGAAGACATCTGTTCGAGCACTTGTAGAGATGTAATGTATAACGTTAGCGAAACATAAATAGTATGGGTTTGCGATTCGATTTCTTCCCACGCATGTTATTACGACCGGCACATTTTGGTGACTGTTCAAAATATTTTGTGAATAAGCTTACATACCAGAAATTCTAGGAATGCGAGTAGTCTTATTCTTATAACAATAGTTGAAAAATGACAAAAATCATTAGTGTATTGATAAGTACGTTACATCTCGCCTGTAATCCTCGAAAATGTAGGTTGAAAAGTGTAATACGATCTCACATTTCAATAGTTACATTCCACCATGGAATAGAGGGTGAGTCAATAAGTATTAATTGATTATTATCGCGTGCACGTACGTATATGATATTTGGCATAACTACATTAGTCCATTTTATGTCAATACGAGGTCATTCAATACAAATTTGTTTGTGTTTGTGTCCTACGTATCGTGGGCATGAATACGTCGCTCGTCTCTATTAAATGTGATGGTCAACTTTAATACACTGGTCTTGTTCACTATTGACTTTTCAAGGCACTAATGAACAAGACTTTTTCTCGAGACGCGTGTTTCCTACTTTCTTAGTATTTACACTTCACATCTCACAGGATCGCAACCAAACACGAGCCTGTCAAATAAAAATAACATAAGACTGAGACACAATTTGCTTTGATAACAATTGCATCACAGTAGAAATGGAGGTTGTAGACAAATATGATAAAACATAGAAAAGTTGTAAGATCTATAAACATGACAAAGGTTAAAATATTAAACAAATGAATCGCCGTTAAACGTTAAAATTGACATAAAGAATCACAATCAGGAAGCATTTCAATTAAGTCAGTCCTCTAAGAAAGGTGACCAAATATACTACCTTGATACATCCCAAACAATTTACCTGAAGAACTTTGCGAAATCAACACTTGTGCACAAAGAGAAACATCCGTTTTGTTTCACGGCATTGTTTTCGACGAGATTTAAATATGTTAAAATCTTCGCCATAAATATGAATACACAGGACTCTTCTTGAAGATACTGGCATGAATGGAAGAACACAAAAGTGATTATATTATGCTCTTTCAAGAAGAATATTTTTAGTCACTTCTTAAACAATTCCCGCGTAGCCCGTACATTATTTACTTCGTAAACAACGACCTTCCTTAAATACAATAAATACGAGTTACATGAATGGGAGAAACTTAAAGATGGTCTCACTGAAATACGATTTAATTGCTTAACATTGAAAAAATTCCAAAACAAAAAAAACTCACCTCAACAATTCATTCTGTATTCCCAGGAATTATTATTGCGGCACATTTTAAGAGATTTATTTAAGAACTCCCTATAACTCCCGTTTCTTACAACTTTTGCTGAGTTCTGTTTTGTTTTTATTTTAAAATTGGAACAATATCCATGGTGGGATTACGTGAACGAGAGAAATGGAAGTAAGTTCCGATTACTTGTATTTGTATTTATGTGAAAATAATTACGCCGGTATTTGAGGGGACCCGAGCGAGGTTCATGGCGCATGCGGAGTGGGCACTAGGGCAAGACCCCTTGGTTTACTCGTGACAGATTACAATAACGGCGCTGCACAATATAATCCAGAGAGAGAAAGAGAAAGAGAGACAAAGAGAGAGGAGTGGGACATAGCGTAGTAGCTGTAGACGAAAGTCAAAATGGCAGCGATTGATACATTTCTCTCGATTTTTGAAAGAAAAAACACGACCAGCGAAATCATAAGAATGGCAACCAGATTTCAGGTTCATTCAGCTGTCTATGACCAAAGATAATAAACGTTCTAAAATAGAATCAAGATGGAGAATATTTTTGTGTGAAACTATTTTTGTTCAATCACAAATTGTTCAATACAAACGAACCTAATTTGTAAGATAATGTGTCCAAGACGCCGAGAATATAATACTCTCTTATATAATGTATAACGTTACGATCTTAACAATCCACCCACAAGTTAATCGTTGCTACATAAAGAAAATCAGCCCTCCTTTTGAATCTCGAGGGATTAGGCTTTAATAAATCTCCTTTTAATGTTTTGACTACAAAGGAATATATTATTATTTTTTATTCTTTCATTTCATGTGATCAAAAAGCAAATATTTCGAGTTAAGTAACCAGTTTTAGACCATGAACTATATGACAAAGCTACTTTGTAGATATTTCAAAACAAAATGTTTCAAGATGTAGCATCTCATCTATGTATCGAAAAAATCGGAACGAATAGAACTGAGGAAGTTACAAAAAAGCGGGGCGGATTCCCTCCCCCGCCCCTTAATCTGCCCAGTCCGACAACCCCTGCCGGTGACAATATAAAGCCCAGTACGGCCAGCAGCAGAAAACGATTAAGAATAATCAACCCACTCACTGGACAAAAGACAGTAATGGTTTATTTACACGTGTCTTCCAATGTACATCCTGGAAAGGTCCATTAAAGTGAGGTATATTTTCAGATAAAAAAAAGGTTTCATCGCCAAAAAATTTTCGGTAAAACAACGTTGTATCTATGTAGGTACATCAAATGTCAATAATTGTAAAAAAAACATCAAAAATTAGTCTGGAAAAATTATGCTTCACCGCATCAACTTTGTTTTAGAAAATGGAGTACCAAAACGCGTTGTGAATCAGACAGATCGCAATATACAATTTGATCGGCGTGCGTTCGTTTGCACTATTTAATTGGATCGAGATGTGCTAAATTATTACACAATACGCTTACACAGTCTAAAAGAAATCCACCAATACTGTTTACAAACAGTCCGAATTGCTTACGTCTTAGGGAGAGGAATGACGTCACGATGTCGACAGCGCTCTAAAGCGGGGTTTACATTACGCAAGCAGCGGCGTAGTAATCGCACGGAGCGGGTTTCACTTGCAATTTTTTACTGTAGAATTTGTTTCGTCAAATTTCTTTGTAATTAAACAACCATTTCTTTGGAAGTTTGCGAGTACTTAGAACATTGGACTGATTACTTTCGCGAAATGTATACGGTGAAGAATCAATATTGTATTTTTTACATTTTACCGTTGCGCCCGGACCCGTAAGGGGTTGGTAGAAAACATCTACCATCAAATATGACTGTTTTTAAAGACCTGCCTCGCTTCTTGTACATTAAACACGCTCCTCACACATGTCCGCCGACGTCGACGACTTCTGACTCAATCATCAGCCTGTATCTGACCTATTGATCGAGTTAGGCCAACTTTGCACTTTCTTCGCATTTACATCTATCAACATTTACATTTTACATATCATTTGTTATATGCCTGTTTCGTTGGTCGTGTTGGTTACAGGCGCAAAACGCCTTATTGGATTTTTTTTAGATTTTCTAATAGCGGCTTGGATTCTGGAATTATGCCCAGTGTATGGAAACACCACCTATTCCATAGTAGGATATAAACATAACTGGTAAAATACAGGAATATACTAAATTCCTCTGCCTACCTCTTAGGGGTATTTTATCTGTTTAGACATGTTTTCATAAATGAGTGCTTGTCATTCTGTCATAAGCTGATGTGGGTGTAGTTAATTTAAAATACATTGATGATAAAGCCTAAATTATCACTAAAGCGCGATATTTAAGAAATAATACGGGAGCCTTAAGACACAAGCTTGATATTTTCCTCAGTAAACTAATGGTCTTAAATAAGTCAACAAAAATTGTAATACATATTTATCAAAGCAAATGTGTAACTCATTTTTTTTACATGTAAGCTTTAATTACTTATTTCACAACATTTTTAATACTCCTCATTGCACAACTCACAGATGTCTATTTGCACTAGTTTTAAACAAACTTTGTTCATTTCAATTGAAACAGTATGAAACTTGAGGTACCAACATTTTTGATCTTCATAATCTATATAATCAGCATAGTCTAATCTACTCCTAGTGCTTACAATTGCACATATGGGATGTATGCATATGCATTTATATGAAATAAAACTTGATAAAATATCCACTAATTTGAAATGGGATCAAATATACACTAATATAATTGCCTCATAATGATGCGGCCTTGATACACGGGTGTGGAATGCAGGCTAACTTTAGTAAATATCACTTACAATGATTATAAAGGGTACAGTGCGTACCCCATAATCCACTTTGAAAAATGTGATTGACTGTGGATTACATGAAAATGAATGTATATTACAGTCGCAATTTTTTAATATCATTATCATTATCAGTGGCAATTATATAATATCAAAGGCTTCAACATCATGTCTAAAGTATGAATGTAGATATATCTATTGCTCTAAGATCCTGCTGTATTACCTGCTTTACCAAGCTGGTTGATGAGTAAAAAGTATTTTATATCAAATTAAATATGTCAACTAATATATTGCAAATGGGATGACTAAACAATTTCAGTCCAGATTACGTTAATTAACAATTTAATTTTTTTTTAAACATTTTACTAGTTTGGTTAATAGAGAAAATTCATACCAATTGAAAGTATGAAGCCTATAGAATATAATTCTGAATACAATTTGATGATGTGATTTGATCTCACAATCCTCACAACAGCAGCCAGATTCATGAACCACACGGTCAATGTATCATATAAACTTTGAAATTGTATTTTGAATGACTAATTCATATTACTAGAGCTAGATGAAGAAATAATTTACTCACATAACTATATGATTATCGGAACACCCCAAAAATTGTACCAAATCGAACACCATCATTAGCTACCAGCGGAGGCTGTGGTAGGCGCTAGATAAGCTATCACGACATTTAGATGGTGCATTAATTAATTATGTATATAAATAAACATTAAAAAGCAAAATGAAGAAAGATCATTTTCAATAATATTGTGTAACATTCCCACTCCCATAAGCTGTGTGAGCATCTCTTCCAAACCGTCATTGTACATTTGGGATGGAATAATCATAATTTTTGTTATCATAACATATATTATGATACTCATAATTTTAAGGTAACGGGCATAATATGAGTAAAATGTATATTGATCAGGCACTAGCGCACACCGAACCAAATAGCTTGAACGTGTCACCTAATGTTAGGTTATGGTTGATATGTACACTTGTTGTGTCCGCCGTAATTTATTTCTATTTAAATAACCAAAGCTTTCGATTAAATATAGACAATTAAAGTTCATAATTGAGTGGACATTATGGTATTCACACAAAAATGTCAACGGACTGGAAGTTTGTAATATTTTTGTTTTTTTTTTTCAAGTACTTGTGAGTGATTCATGCATATTTGCAGAGTTCACTGTACTCTCGTGTGGAATCAGTCGCATAGTGATCTTTGTTAATGACAATTCAGTGTGGAAATAATTTCACATGTGTATATATAAACTGTCAGATATTTTCAGTCTGTCTATTATTGTCATATTTACTGTTATTGTACATTACCCACTTTGGAATGTTGATATTTGAGACAGGTGAATCAGGATATAATTGATTTTTAATTTTGACCAATTAGTACAACATCATTTAAAATGAAGATAATGGAGAAATATTTCCTTTGTACTAATATTATCATAGTATCCTCCCAGGTCCCATATGGAATATTATAATAATTAATAAAGAACATATTAGTATTGATAAAAAAATGTATTTAAAGACTGACCTTTATTGGGCACTGGTTATGTATCACAGTTAAGGAGAAGCATGTTATAGAGGTAATAGAATACATACAATAAATATAGATATTCTTTATTATATACCAGAAGTAATTAATGTATAACATAGTGAATAAATTAAATATAAATACATAAATAATGGAAAATGAAGAATAATATTTGTACAAATTAAGACACTGATGAATGTATAATACTCACTATTGGGTTACAGTAGCTTCAACTATTAAAGATAGTGAGTTTGAAAATACATGTGTATAATGGACTAATACTTACATTTACTTATTTATGATGAAAACTAAACTATTATTCTTGATAGCAATGTAATATTAACAAATAAAACATACATCAGTAACTCTTTAATAACATTTATGTAGCTGATAAAAGTGATGTAAGAAATAATAAAATAAAGGAAAATTAATTTCAGAATATGTTATACTAGGCATAGTGTATTCCAGGGGCTCATTTTTATTAAATATAAACAGTTTGTCGTGACGTGATAAATATATCTAGGCTGAAAATACACACGTAAATATAAAGAAATTTTAATTAAAAACGAAGTACGTTACGATTTTTTTCGAACAATGTTGGTGGATGAATTTCCCCAACAAATTTATAAGAAATATAAGCAGGTAGGTAAGAACTTTGAGATTTATAAATATATTTCTGACAACAATGGAAGTTGGTAATTTTCAGAGCAATTAACCCATAACAAATCGACAACAAAGATTTCTGCGGGGCTTTTTTCTTTTTTCTCATTGAATTTAAATATCGAATAAGCAAGATAATGATTCATAATTCCAAATAATCATTAAACTGCGTCCAAGACGCACACTCACCAAAAATATACCGTAGTACTCTCAGGTCGGATATCAGTATACGCTACAACACATCACAACGTGTGCGCTAAGCTTTAGTTCATTTAAAACGTAAATCATAAACGCCACAGCGTTATTACTTTATTTAATGAAAATATGCCCGACAATGCAGGTAGATTGATTGCACACAATTATATCTCTCGATGATGTTCAATTTTAGAGTCTTACATAGACTTTTACAATTTTATTGCACTAGTTAAAATACTGCTCCTCTCCACGATACTATTTATATTATTTCGCAATTAATGTATATTTATTTATTATTATCATAAAACACCACGAAAACAACAGCGGTGAATGAACGATCAATTGATTTAAAAATAAAGATTTTTCTCTATGTCGCTTTGTCAATGAGACAGATTAGTAATATCAAAGAGAATTATATACATGTTTTAACCAGATCAACATATTAGTGAAAAGTCACGTATCAGTCCATTTTATTTTAATATTATTACTGTTATAAAAATAGTAATACTTTTAAACATAGATTCCACTATTGAAGTATATTCGTCAGTACAATGAAATACATTTTCCGTTAAAGAAAATATAAATTTCTTTATTAGCAAGATAGTGTTGCGGTTGTAATGACTTAGTTTTTAATAACATCTAGATCTTGCAAATTATTATATAGAATGCAAAGCATAAGCCTTAAGATATTGTTATTTCAATAATGTTTATAAATAAATGATAGTTGTAATACAAAGGTGAATTAATCTGTGATAGTAATTTAGAGAATGGAATTAATTTTCTTTATTGGCAATGCTAAAAGTCAAATTATTGAACTTTGACAGTGTCATAATTGTTATTGTCAATATTTCGCGCCAAAAAACTGCGGCATGTAGTAAAGCTTTGTTTATGAGATTTTTGGTGAACACTATTGTGCGTATTTTAATAATAAATAAATATGTCGACTCCCTCAAAACGTCCATCATCACGTGCATCATCTGAAGCACCCACCCCATCAAGGAGAACCAGAGCCTCACAACAAGTCGTTGTCCCTGAGACACCACAACGGTCTACCGGTACTCCATCAAAAGGTTAAAACTATTATAAAATTCTGAATTACGTTAATTGATTTTTCTTAACAAGTTTATATAACTCATACTTTTCAAGGCTTTAGGGGTTTTAAAACTCACAATATTTATATTTCTTCTGTTACTACCGGAGTATCTTTTATTTCAGTTATGCCCGTCAGACCTTATATATTAATATTCAACAATTCCTTGGGTATACTAAACCATTTCAAGTGTTTGTAGTAGTCTATATAAAGGTTGGTGATGACATCTTTAATCGGAAAATTATGATGTACTTGTAATTATAAATTACATATTAAAATTTGTCACTTGTAATAATATAGATAAGTGTGAGCTACTGCTCTCGGATTTTTTATACGGTCCCAGTTTATTAAAATCCCACCAGAAGATTTCTATAATATACCTA